>RJWH01007073.1:0-45010 GCA_004363575.1 Solenodon paradoxus | reverse complement strand
CCCATGTGCCTACCTTTGATGCCCCTTCTCCCCTAGACTCTGACTCCTGTGAGAATAAAATTGCTTTTACCTTGCTGGCCAATTGATTCCTAGCTCCTAGATTAGGCATGGCACATAGAAGCTTCTCAAATATGTGTTGAAAACAAAAGGATGGAAGAATGAGTGGATGGAGGGATGAAAGCAGAGCTCTGTCCAGGGTCAGGGAGCACAGTGCCCGGAGAGCCTGCTCTCCATCTCCACGGAGATCATGCACACGCACCTTTAAGGATTCCTGTTCTCTCCTGCCATCAGCATAGCCTGCCCCAACATTTCTAGCCATGTCCAAATCTTCCTTCACTTGAAATAAAACCAGTGGTCACACTCTCCCACACGTTACCTCCTCCCTACTTGCAATGGACCTTCTGGAAGGAGGAGTCTACACGTCCTTTGTCCCACCTCCTCACCCCTATTACAATATCACTCCCTTTCTCCCCTTCCCTCAGCCCGTGGAATCCACCAGTATCCTTTCTGTCTCTATAATTCCGACTCTTCTAAGTACCTCATATAAGCGGAATTCTGCAATATTTTTCTTGACTAACTTATTTCACTTAGCAGGATGCATGCAGGCTTCATTCACACTACGGGGTCTGTCAGCATGTCCCACCTGTAAGACTGAATTACATTGCATTGTCTGGACAGACCACATTTTGCATACTGATTCTTTTGCATGTGGACACCAGTTCCCCAGCACCATTTGTTGAAAAGACTGTCCTTTCTCCACTGAATGGTCTTGGCACTTTAGTCAAAAATCATGTGACCATATATGAGCGGGTTTGGTTGGGGGCTTTCTCGTCTCTAGGTCTATATGCCAATACCATGGTGCTTCACTTACCTTATCTTTGTAGTAGGCTTCAAAATTAAGAAATATGAGTCTTCTTATTTTGTTCTTTTTATAGTTTTTTGACTATTTGGGAACCATTGAGATTATATATGAATTTTAGAATGAGTTTTTCTATTTATGCCAAAAAACAATCCTTACGACTTTTACAGGGCTTGTACTGAATATGTAGATTATTTGGGGTAGTATTGACATCTTGATAATATTAAATCTCCTAATCCATGAACATAGGACTATCTCTATTTATGTCTTCTTTCATTTATTTCAGCAATGTTTTATAGCTGTGCATTGGTATAAGTCTTTCACCTACCTGCTTAAATTAATTCCCAAGTGTTTTATTCTTTTCAATGCTGCTGAAAATGGACTTGCTTTCATTATTTTCTTTCAGATTTTTCATTGTTCATGTACGGAAATGCAAGTGGATTTTGTGTGTTGATTTTGTATCCTGCTAGTTTATTGAATTTATTAATTCTAATACATTTTTTGTGTGTGGAATCTTTAAGGTTTCCTGTGAACAGAGGTAAATTTAACTTCATTTCCAATGTGTATACCTTTTATTTCTTTTTCTTGCTTAATTGCTCTGACCAGAACTCCCAGTACTAAGTTGAACAGCGGTGGTTAAAAAAGGTATCCTTGCCCGGTTCCAGATCTCAGGGGGAAAGCTTTCACCATTGATTATGATGTTTGCTATGGGCTTTCCATATATGGCCTTCTCAGGTTGAGGTAGTCTCCTATTTATAGTGTGTTGAATGCAACATATATTTCTGTATTTGTTTTCCCTCTCTTCCCACTTTGGCTCCTCACAGTAAGCCTGTTGTTTATTGCTGTAATCACAACACCTCAAACAGACTGGTCCATTGTATGACTTCAAAAATAAATGCTGAATGAAGGACATGAACAAAAGGACTGTGAAAGTTAAAGAGAAAACACTTAAGCTATACTGGTACCGCATTAGGTAACATAATTAGATGTCCACTATGATTTTCCAAAGAGTAAGTAAAAAATAGTTATGAAAATAAGAAGAGGAAAGCATACGGAAAAGAATACATGTGGCACGCTCTCTCCTGTAGAAACGCTTTCCCACTAAACAAAAGGGGCTGCTACAGTTCTTACCCTCTACCACTCGCTGATCAGCCTTCAGCTATTTCCAGAGCGATCATTAAATGGCTCCTAACTCAGACTTCAAGACACTGTCTCCCTTCACAGAAGCCATTAGTGTGTTGTTTAGTGGTAACAGTAATTTCCCAAAGCCAAACAATAAGGGAGAGATTAAAGACCTGTTTTCCACTGTTCCTCTGTTCCCAGAGGCATGTGATTGGATCCAGGCCTAGGATGACCTAACACACTCAATGAGAGCCCCCAGAAAACTAGCCAATACCGTCCCTGGGTCCTCCAATAGCTCTGTGAGAAGTATAATGGTTATTTTCCATTTTACAGATGTGGAAATCGAGGCAGAGAGAGGTCAAGTAACTCCCCCCACCCCACAGACACACACACATGCCCCTGGTAAGCAAGTGAAGAAACCCAGATCAAGCCCAGTCAATTAGGATCACTCTTTAAGTATAGAAAACTCTGAATCAGAACAAGTTCATTTAAAGAATAATGTTAACCTCACAATATGGGAACTCTTCCATTCGCAACACACTTTCATGCACACTATCTCATTCTGAGATTCCAAGGTCCTTGAGAAGTGGTTGAAAAACATAGAGTATTTTTTAATATAAAAAAACATGACCCAGAGAGGGAAAGAAATATACTGTCCAAGATAATGAGGCTCTGGCATCTACACCAGCCCTCCTGACCCTGGTCTGGTGTCCGCCCACATTACCTGCAGCCTCAGAGCCACCTCACCAGCATCTGACCAGGAGAGATTCTACAGGTCAACCCAACATTTGCTAGGACACCAAGACCATGGACAAAATGATTGATACACTCCATTAGGAGCCAGCAGCTGTGCCCTTACAAGATTTAAATATCGTGGAAACGGTAATACCAGAACCTTCACTTACATAAGCCTAAACACTTCACAAAACAACTTTTACATTCTCTCACCTGATCCAGCCACATCCTGACATAATGATCAAACGTGATTGTTTCTGCTGTTTGCTGATGCTCCCTTCAAGACATCTGAGTACTCATTATGGGTCCATAATTCCGAATCGGCAATACTAAAATCCACAAAACTGAAATCCAAGAGTTTTCCAGCATCTGCAGAAAACTAATCTGACAGTAAAACCTTACCTGAACTAACCCGAGGCTATTTATAATATTAATTTATTCCATTCAGTGTGAATATTCATATATCTTATTGCAAAAACATCGGTGAGCTTAATTACAGGGTGCTACCTCAGATCCCGCCGGGAACGCTGTGCAGTATTACCTTTTTAAAATGAAATTAAGAAATCCTTGTTGAATCACATTTGGCCTAAGAGTTTAGGGCTGGAGAAGTGTGGATGCACTGCAGACATTTAACAAACTTCCCAGCCCATCATTAGTGTTTTCCATGTACGCTCTCATCCAGTCTCCAGAAGTCAGGTATTCTCTCTGCATTTTATGCACATGCACACAGGGTGCGGTGAGATTAAGGATCTGCTTGAGGTCACACAGCTACTAAATGGTAGAGCTAAGAAATGGGGCCATTCTCGGCATTCTCTGTGTCAGCACGTAGTACGTGGGGCATGTGTGAGAGTGCGGGTGTGTGTGTTGTGAGAATGTGGCGTATGTGTATGTGTCTAAGTGCTATGTATGGGAGTATGGATGTGAAGGGTGTGTGTGTGTGTGTACAGGTGATGGGGGTCGTTAGAGATGGTTCCTGGCCTCTGTCAAACATTGCTCAAGCAAAACAGAACTGAAACTTCATATACCTCAGGAAAGAAGAGAGGAGAGAAAATGGTCGGGAGTTCCAGGTCCACTCAGAGCCCCAACTCCGGTGTCTCTTCTGAACACATGTATTTGCGGAGACAACAGAGGAAAGATTTCAAATCTACTTAAATCTCAAGGAGTCAAAGACCAAGGGCGGTCTTTGGCTGGGTCTTCTCTTTAGGATAACGGCAGACAGGAAGGAGGGTCATATCTTTCAGCATCCTCGTGCCTTGTCCAGAGGGAGCACTGGAGGGGCCGATGGCACACACAGGACATGGAGCGCCCTCACTGGACTGCTGATGGGTTATCATAGCCTCTCTTGGGGCAGGACGACCATCTCCACAGCTAATTAAGATGTTTGATTGATCTTTGCCACGTCACATGTTGGTATTCAATCTCCTGAACTCTCTTCTGCAACGATAATTAATGTCAGACCAGTTTATGGATCAACAGTGTATTTTCTGGTTAATGCAATCCTGCACCTATAATAACTCAAAACCGAGATTTATCGCCCTGCTATGATTCCCTCTTCATGCTTCATCTCTTCATGTTTACATCTGGTTTAACTTTTTCTAATCTAAAATAAATCAGCATGAAAAGCATTAGATTTTTCATTTAGATTCTCAATTGCCTTTCATTACCGAGATAATATCCCTTATCTGATTGCAAATGTGGGGATTGTTCCCTGGTTCGGATCTGAACAGAGATGCTGCAGTTCAATCTTTCCAGCTCTCCTTGTTTCTCCTTCACTTTTGTTTTCAAGGGTGCAGTCTGGTGGGGTTCTGGTTTGAAAATGAGACAAATCAGGGTGTGAAGAGGAAATATTATTTCCATCATTCCTCCTCTTGTGAGACAAACAGCAAAGACAGCTTCCCCTGGCTGTCTAATGAGAAGTGGCCTAGAGAGAGTTCAGTCTTCATTTTCCCACCAGGATGACTGCAGCCCCGTCTGTGCAGGTATAAATGAGAAGAACGATGATGGAGAGTGTGGCTGGAGATTTCTCTGCAAGCATCAGGCATGGGGAGAAAAGAACTCCACTCCAGGCATGTTAATGATCCCATTACAAAGTCAGATTTAGCCAAACTATTTTGTACATCAAAGAGGCAGCCTTCCCCTGGTTCCTCCAGTGTTCCTTTCAGTATGTTCTCTTATGTTTTCTATCACGTGCAACATTTGCTCCGTACTTGAAAATGGGAGCTGCTGATTCGAGAAACTGATTCCATTTCTTGTACCAGGTAGAGACTTCATCCCCTGGTAATTGTTTACTGTCACTGTCTCTTCTCCTCAATTACAGTCCTGAACTGCTTGAAATTCTTCCACTTCGAATACAATACATTACCCTGGCTTTGGCACCCTTTGGAAAGTTCTGAGAATTCAATCGCCCACTCAAGCCTACCACTTTTAACTCAATCGCTGTTGCTTTTCTTCTCTGAAGGACCAGAATCAAAGGCATTTCCTGTTCTCTGCCTGCTGGCACTCCTCCCCTGGGACATGGGGAAAAGGTCTAACTGACACCCAGAGGCTGCTTTTCACAACTTTTTTTTTCACCCAGACTGATAGAAAGCAATCAAAAAGTTGCCCTTTTATAGCTCAGAGAAAGGACTAAGCCATGACCTTTACTTAGTGAAGTACAGCAGAACAGGGTTCTCTGTGGCTTTTCAATAGAATAATGCTAACAACTAGCCTACAGAGCACTTAGCCAGTGCCAGGCGCGGTGCTAAGTATTTCACAATTTTTCACAATCTCCATGGCAACTACAGAAGGAAGATGCCATTATAATATTCTAGAGGTGAGGAAGCATAATTACAAAGAGCACCAGCAAAAATAACATGAAAAAGCAACTTCCTGGGGAGAAGGAAATTTTCCCCATCCTCTCTGGGTTCTTCTCGGGCTGATTCAAATTAACACCAGATAAATCAGTAGAAGAAAAGACCAAATTTAATTATGAATGGATGTGGACATGTGGATTCCAAAAGCAGCTGGGCAAAGTGGGAGGATATGGGACTTCAAGGAGAGAGGAAGGGGCCTCAAATGATGGAGATCGGTTATTTGTCCAGCCATACAGCAAAGTTTCTCCAACAGAAAGGCTATTTCTGTAAAAAATAAAAAATCCTTATTCTGGGTAAGACCCTCAACTTTTATTCTTCTAGTTAGTTAAGGGAGTGGTCAGTTTCTTATGAGCCTGCAGAGCACAGATTAACTTCAACCTATAACAAGCTACATGCCACATTGACATGTCTTGGGGGAGGCCTGTTCTGAACATCTAGGGAGATCTGTCCTTTAATCCTAACTAAGAACTCATGGGCTCCATTAGAAACTAAGCTCTACTCCCAGTGCTTTATTCAACCCCATCACAGCACCAGAGGAAAGTACTATTATTAACTCTAATTTGTAAATGAAGCAACGGACACTGGAGAAAGGAAGAGTTCCTGCAAGGTCAGGACTAACAAATGGCAGAGTGAAGATAAAAATCCAAGTTTACCTGAATCAGGGCAGAAGCCCTCACCCCTCTGCTGCCTCAATAAAACACCATCTATTTAGTTAAGATGCCAAAATTTGCAAAAGAAATTTAACACAATCACACGCACAAAAAAACAACCACACACTACATGATTTCTGTTAACAGCACACTTAGGAATAGGCAAAAACAAAAGAGGCAGAAGGATCAGGGGTTGTGGGGGTGCAGGGCGGGGTGGGGACAAGCACTGAGTGCAAAGGGCACAGGGAACTTGCTGGGTTAGAGGAAAGGCCCTATGTCATGACCTGGCACCGGTTACACAACTTTATGCATTTGTCAAAACAAAATGAACTGTTTGCTTATGAAATGTATGAATATTAATGTATGTAAATTATAGCTTAATAAGGCTAATTTTTAAAAATATCATGAATAAGCTCCAATTTAACTTAGGGTTTCAATTCAAAAAACTAGCTCACTAGCACAGAGTTAGTGAGAGAAGTAAGAGAGGGACCCTGACCTCAGGAATCTCACCATCTTGGGAAAGAAAACTGTCTCAGGCTTTTATAGATGCCAGCTAGTGCAGAATCAGTGTCATAGGCAAGAACCCCATGCAGTTGCAAGAGACCTGTACTCAGAGGGGCCACGGGCTCGCCTTGAGTCTGCCATCATGAATTTTGTTACTGTGGTTAAAGATACATAACATAAAACTTACCATTTTAAGTGTGTGATTCCATGAGATGAAGTACATCCACACTGTTGCGTCAACATCACCACCGTCCCTCTCCAGAAACTCTTCATCTTCCCACACTGAAACCCTGTTCCCAGGAAACACTGACTCCCCATCTCCACCACGCCCGCCTCAGCCGCTGGTAACCACCATTCCACTTTTTGTCTCTGTGAACTTGACTTCTCCAGGTACCTTTGCATAAATGGAATTACGCAGGATTTGTGTATTTCACTTAGCATAATGTCCTCAAGACTCATTCATGTTATAGAGGGGCTGTCTTTGCACCATATTGATAGTGCCCTTTGATGCAGACAAGCTTTTCATATTGATGAATCCATTTTTACTTTGGTGGCCTATACACTGGGTATTGCCAAAATGAAATGTTTAATAATTTTATCTTTGCACTTGTGTTTTATAGATGAGTCCCATGGATCAGTGGAGTATGCAAATGAGCAGAAGCAGGTGCAGGGGGTCTGGTTGCTGGTTCCTTGCTGTTCCCTTCACATAAGGTGTCCACGTATTCCTTGATCACATAATACAGGTGAGCCTACAATGCGTGGAAGTCAAGATCAAAGTGAATATAAGAGAAGTGAATTACATGAAGATGCTGACAGCCCAGAGGGGCCATGGAGTTATTAGGTCTTTGGCAAATACAGAGAGAAGCAATGGATTGCTTACAAACGTGGAGGACTGGGAATCATCTTATCTTTTCCTAGTCATGTTTCCTCCCTTGTTGACCAACCACTTTTACTGAAAATGATGACACAGAAGGAAAAGGAAAGACAAGAGAACCACAGTTCCGCTTCCTTTCCATCCATCCTCACTCATCAGAAAACTGAAGAGAGAGAATGTTGGTAGAGTGCCATTATTATTTCAAGGAATAAAATTGAGTTGGTTTTTACAGTTTTTTACAGAGTTGTTCTGATAAGAATGAAATACATATCTGCATACATGAGGTAAAAAATACAAATGATATCATTTTAGTGATTCCGCATAGGAGTGAATGCTTTGTTAATTGTGTTAAAACTGACATTACACAATATCAAGGTGAACAAGAGTAAAGTTCATGTCAGTGATATGAAATTTTAATTCTTCTTTACTTAGACTCACATGAAATAGCAAATAAAAGACACCATGACAAATCAAGAGAAAGACCACAGAAGAGAAGAAACTGCATTTTTAAGTAACTTATATGACAATTTCCTCCGCTCTTTTAACAAAGGGAATAATATGCTCACTTTGCACCAGTCCCTATATATTATAAAGCCAAACACAAAGTGGACATTGATTGTGGGACTGTTTGATGGAGTCTTCCTATTTTTGTTCCTAGTGTGCCTGACTGCTGGCACAGAGGCTTTCATGCATTGGGAGCAGAACAAAGCTTCATTCCTGGATATTAAATCATCAATAAGGAGCAAATGGTGCAGATCTGAGTACACAGAATCTCCCATCCACCCCAGACCTTTGCGTATCCATCACCTGAGACCCAGACCCTATCAAACACATGGCTTCTCCCATCACCACTGGACAAGCTTCCTGGAAAACAAAGAGCAGTGAGATGCAGCTCACTCAGAGGCTAGCACTGAAAAGCCAGTGACGTCCAAGGCTCATTAGTGAGGGGCTGAACACATCTGTAGCATTATGGAATGGACATTATGAACTATCTGTAAATAGAAGTCTGGATGAAGGGCATGTGATTCCTGCTACGAAGTAATCCCTTTGGGGGCCAATCTCCTTGCTCTGTCTGGAGACTGCTTTGCTCAAAAGTGACTTCTTGTCTTTGATACAAAATGGTAGACAATTTGTTGTCTATTTTAAGAAAATACTCTCCCCATTTTTCTTCAGCTCTATTTGTTTCTCTGATACTTTATTATTCCTAAATCTTGGATCTCTTCCAAGGTACTTGCTTTTGCAAGTTTCCCAAAGTTCTTCCTCCATAGAAAAAAAAGATAATAATTTAGACTCACAAATTGGAAATCAAACAATTTCTCTATTTGGAATTAATGAAAAAGTAGAAAAACAAGCAACCTCCATGGAGGACCTCCTCTTGGACAACCTAGAACTAATGTCAGTCTGCCTGTCTTTCTACTGATGGCTGGAAAATCAGTGGCAGTTTAAGGGAATCTAAGACAAGTATCAAATCAGAGGAAGATCTCTACATGCATGAAGTCAACCATCATTTACACTGGCCTCTGGTTTTCATCTAAAACAGACTTCATGTACTTCTGTTCATTCATTCATTCATTCATACATTCATTACTGTATTGAGAATTCATTCACACATGTATGTTTATTGAAGGTTGACCTAGTATGACAGAAGATTGCCGACACTTATCCTCATGGGACCCCAGACAGAGACACCCACCTATGTGCCTTCAATTCTAAGAGCTCCTCTTCTTTCTTTCCCAAATACAAAACTTTAAAATACAGTGTAGTAGACAGAATATCCATAGAACCAACAAGGTCTCTACCTCTTATGCATATGACTTACATGTTCTTTCCTTTGACTGTGAACAGAATCTGTGAACATGATGAGCTGTCACTTCCACAGCTGAGTTCTGTTATATGTAAAAGGTTTTACAGACATCATCAAGGTTGCTAATCAGTTGATGTTGAGTTCATCAAAAGTGAGATTCTCTCCTAGGAAGGCCTGCCCTTATCAGGCAAGACTTTAAAAGAAGTCAGAGATTCAAGGCAGCAGAGATTGGCCTGTTGGCCTTGCAGAAGCAAGCTAACACACTGTGAGCTGTCTGCGACTAGAGTCACACGGCAAGAGCCTGAGGACAGCCTCTAGAAGCTGAAAGAGCCTACCAGCAGTCATCAGCAAAATGTGGATTTTACTCCTATGACCAGAAGGAACTAAAAACCAGTGATCTGAAAAGTCTTCTGAGCTTCAGAAGAGATCACAGCCTCATCTGACACTTTGATTCAGTCCGAAGAAACTCTAAAGAGAGAGGCTGACTGACCCACATCACAATGTTGACCTGCAAAACTAAACAGTTATTATAAGCTGCTAAGGATGTGAATTTTTTTTTCAAAAATAGAAAAATAAATCACAGTGCCTGTCAAATCTTTCCCCTTTCTAAGAGCCAATCGGAATGGAAACACTCTTCGATCCTACGCCAAACTGACTGTCTCACTTGCGAGTGAAGACGCTAGTTGCTTCAGTTAACTTATGCAGCTGGTTGCCTGGAAACAAACATTTTCCTTGGATCGGGGACCTGGGTTGGACACCCTACGGACCACCATGTTGAGAAACACGGAGACGTGTAACATTTAATGGGCATGGGACAACGTGATGATGTGGTATACACACTTGACAAGCAATACTTCAGCATATGTTCCATCATATGTGGAAGGATTTCAGTCATTATTTCTCCAAATCCTTTTGTCCCCTCACTCTCCACACATACTCACTTTCTGAGATTCTAATTGTATGTGTGTTGGACTTCTTAATACTAATATAATACCAAGGTCATGAGGCTATTTTCCTTCTCTCTCTCTCTCTCTCCCTCTCTCTCTCCCCCCTCCCCTCCCCATATGCAATTTTGAAAGTTCAATGATCTTTTTTCTACAGCACCCAATTTCTAAATAAGCCCATCCAGTACATTTCCATTTCAGTTAGTGTCATTTCTTTTCCCTCTCTATGAATTCTATTTGGTTTATTTTTATATCAACTATTTCTCTCCCCATACGCTGATATCTTTCCTTAAATTCTTGACTGTAAAAGGAAACAACACATTTATAATAGCTTTTTAAAAATACCTTACTTGCAAATTCCATCATCTCTCTCATTTATTTCTATTAACTAGCATTTCTCCTAGTTATGAGGCCTATTTTGCTCTTAAATATCTAGTTAGTGTGTATCTGGAGGCCAGATATTTTAAATTTTATATTATTGCTTGCTGAATATTTCTGCAGTCTTTTAGGGTGTTGAATTTTGTTCTGGCAGTGAATAGAATGATCCTTCAAATTGTTTGCAAATTTTTATAGGAGGGATTTAGAGTAACCTTAACTCCAGGGCTAATTTAGTCTTACATCCAAGGCATGCCCCTCTAGACTCTCAACTACATTTACATCTATTTTCAGTGAGGTCTCCACATTCTGGATGGCAGGAATTTGAATGACACATGGCCCTGAGTGAGCTCTCAAACTGTTTATCCTACAGCTAAAGTTGGACAATCTTTCCTTTCCAGGTGCTCTTCGGCCTCACAGAGCTTCACAGCACAGATAGGTCTTCAGCCAAGAGAGTCCTAGGGACTCTACAACACCCCTTCCCCATGACCCACTTCATCAGCTTTCTCTAAGGTTAACTCTCAAAGCTCAACAAAAGCTTTTGCTGTCAGGACAGACACTGCTCCCATATCTCTGGCCTCAGCAAGAAGCACTACCTCTGAGAAGGACACAACTAGGGTGGACCCATCCTTCTGCCACTCCTCACTGTGTCACCAAGAAGCCTGCATCACCCATCTGGGCCTCCAGGGTTTTCTCTTTGGAAAAAAGGGCTCATGAGCCTCGCACAGCTGTGAAAGGATCAATGAGGCAATTCAGGCATCAACCAACACCAGTCCTTTTGTTCCACTTCCATCTCGCCACCTCCTTGCACACACTGGTCCAGCTCTCGCCTCTCCTCTCCAGCCCTCATTCCCCAGCCCCCTCCAGGCCCTCTGCACTTGCTTCCTTCATGCTTCCTCCACATGAGCTTTTCTGTCGTTGTCTCCAGGGTTCGGGAGTTGGTGTTGGTCTGGAACTTCCAGACCAGGATCTCAGATATGCATCAGAATCACCTGGTTTTCATGTTAAAAGTGTAGACTTCTGGATCCCACCTTTCCCAGAACCCAGGGATGTACATTCTTAGGAAGAGCTCTGGAGGATTCTAAAAGACAGTAAATGTGAAGTCCACTCAATCCTTATGAGATGGGAACATTCCACTGAGGTCCTTGTGGGGCTTCTAAGGGAGGTGCATCTTACATGAAGGACAGGCTAGAAGGCCAGGTAGAATTAGATGGGCATGAACTCACTTTCTCAACAATGCTGGAGATGGAATTTTCAGGTGACCACAAGACAAGGTGAACTCAGAGTGCAGACTGGGCCTTAGATCAGGCCAATTTGGTGTGTAACCTCTAAGTCACGTGGAGAATGGGGATGACCCCAAACCAAGAGTACAGAAGGTCAAAAGTCCTTGAGACCTCACAGTACATGTGGAGGGTAATGAGGATGTCAATTTAAAGAAGACAGAACCCAGGGCCACATCCTCCTGCCGTGGCTCCATAGTGAGATTGGCTCCGTAGTAAGGTTGGCTCCGTAGTAAGGTTGGGAAGAACATAAAAAGGCGTGTGGAAACGAACACCTATGATGCCTGACTTTTACACAGTGTTGTCTCCAAGTCATGCTCTGGGCTGTCCTTTCTAGATATTATCTCTTACCCCTCCCAGCAGCACTGTTAGGTAGGTACTATCAAGGTTCTCATGAATAGAAGTGAGGAAATTGAGGCTCAAAGGGATAAAGAGACTGAACCAAGTTCACTCAGCCAGGAAGACCCTAAAGTTTCAATTCAGTGCCCTCACTCTTAGACACACCCCACCTTTCAATCACCCTAGGTTTGGCTTAAATGTGGACATTTATTCCCAACTTCTTGATGGAGCTTAACAAAATGATGTCAACTAGATCTCATGAGACTTGCTGCAAACACCCTGGCTCGAGTCATCCCACCTATAACAAAGCCTTCACAGTGCAGTTCATTTGGAGACCTCACCTCCAGGTGTGTCTCCTGGTACAACAGGAGGATTTCTGACCTCTGACTCCTCACACCTTTACAGGACTTAGCTCCCTGCCAGTGCAGGGAAGGGCTGGAAGAATCTGGCCAGTGAGGATCACTGACACCCAAGGGAGGGTCATTCCATCTTCTCCTCCCAGATTTCCCTCCTCCGGCCTTTGAGCGGAGGTTCCCAGCCCTGGTCAACAGAGGCAGGGTGCCTGAGGCCTCCCAGGGACATCGGCTGTGCGCTTAGCCAGAAGCTGAGTCCCTGGCCAGTCCGTGGGGTGGCAACGCTGATCAAATGCTAGTGGTCCTATGTGCTTAGCCCTTTCCAGCTGTCCTCACTCTGGAGGATAAAACACTGCCGAAGACTCTGATCTGGTTTGATCTCTTCAGTTTGGAAATAGGTAAAATTGTTTTGCATCTTTTGATAACTGTGAGAAGAGAGAGAAGTTTGTTTTACCTCTGCTTGGTTTCAGTTATTCCCTGAATGAAGTTACCTTGAAGCCCACCCCCTTACAACCAAGCACTTCTATTTCATAAGACCTCAGGGTTTCACCCCAAACGCTGAAAACATTCATCAAAGTCCAGAGCACGTTTCTCAGTCACTGGGGAGACTTCTACTTTGGCCTTGATGGGCCCGCTAGATGACAGCTATGAGACTCTGGACAATGGGCAGAGTGGACTGTGATCCTGCGGGGAGACAAACCCACATGGGTCCTCCCACCTGGAACCTGTTCCCAAGCTGCAGTTCTGGGAGGAGAAAATCTGGAGAGACTGGGTTCAGAGGCAAGGAAGCTAGAATTTGTGGGGCTGAATCCTGAAGAGAAGAAAACTGCAAGGAAAGGGAGTTCTAGTGACCTTCAGGAGGCCCTCGAGTTTCTGGCTGAATATTGATTTTCTTAAGAGAAAAACTACCTGAAGTCAGGAAAAGAAATCTTGGCGAGTACTAGATCAGACACTTCCAGGATCTCACCCTCAGTTGGAAACAGTTCGTGTTCCCTCCGGTCCTGGTGGAGAGGGCGCATATACACAAGGCCTGGGTGGAGTTCTCAGAGGGCTATGCCTCAATAGTGGGGCTAACTTAGCCCCAGACAAGGGTTTCTCACTATGTCCACACCACGGACATTGCAGGCTGGGCATTCACGGTGGGGATGGGCTCTGTCCTGGGCATGCAAAGAGAAATGGCAGCTTCTCTGGCCCCTCTCCAGGAGGCACCAGCAGCTTCTTCCCAGAGTTGCCACAGCCCACAATGTCTCCAGACATCAGCAAACATCCCCCAGGGGGTCAATCACCCTGGACTGAGAAGCACTAGATTAGAGTTTGCTGAAAAGTAAGCCTTGAAAGAACCAGACTATTCTCGAGTAATCTAAGCTCATGCAGAACACAGTGTGACGCTGTTTGAAGGGACACGGAAAACTCAACTCTGGTTCTGGGTCACGGCGGCCTCAGCTGGGCCACAGGCATATGGAGCTTTCCAAGTTCACCATGAAGAAACAACTCCAATGTTCGCTGACAGATGAATGGATACAGAAAATGTGACCTATACACACAAGGAAATATTACTCAGCATTTTTTTTTTTTTTTTTTTTTTAAAAAAAAAGGGAACTTCTACCATTTACAACACCTGGGTGAGACTAGAAGGCATTAGGCTCCGTGAAACAGGCCAGTCACAGGACGGCAAAGGCTGCGTGATTCCACTCAGAAGAAATATCTAAACTAGTGAAATTCCTTGAAGCAGAGAACAGAGTGGTGGCGAGCGTCAGCGGGGCGCAGTGGGGTGCTTTTGCTCAGCAGGTCTGACGCTTCCGCCGCGCATGAGGATTAGGTCCCGGAGACCTGCGTGCAGCACAGCGCCTGCAGGCACCCTGGGGGGCCGTGTGCCACAGTGAACGCGGGCTGCACTGCACCTGGGCTGTGGTGAAGCTAGATTTCACGTTAAGTATTACGGCCACCAAAAAGCAAACCAGTGAACAAAAAATAACACCACGTAACACAGGACACTTGGGAGGTTATATATGTTTAGTCCCTTAATTCTAGTGATGGGATCACAGGTGTATGCAGGTGTCCAAACTCATCAAAACCAAAAGGTATACATTAAATATGTGCAGTCTTTTGGATATACATTTTCTAAGTTTGCCCTGATTCTTGTAAAGATTGAACTGAACACTACTGGCCAGCAGTTACCCACAGGGTGCTATGTGTTATGTGTATATATATGTATATATGTGTGTGTATGTATATTCATACATATGTATGTATATGAGTAGGAAGAGGAGACAGAAATGGCAAAGGTTTTGAGAGATGAGCATGGTCAAATGATGACTCCTAAATACAGACACTTTCTCTGGCTCATGTAATGAAATTGTCTCCTCAAAATTGCTGCCTGTAGGAAGACAGATGGGCAAGCCCAGGCTTGCATGTCTCAGCCCACATCTCTCATCAGAAAGGTCTAAACAATCAGTTAGGAGATGCCGGCTCACATTCACACTCTGGGAGATGCGAGCGCATCTCTGAACTCCACGTGTTTTCCTCCCAGAAAACTGGGGAACCAATTACGCTCTCCTTCATGAGGACGATCAGAAAGTGCCCAGGCTTGTGATGTTAACAGAAGCCGGTACTTAAATCCAGGGTCATCACATTACCTGGTTCTCGGTAGTTTTAAGTCTGAGACTGGCCAAGCACATTATGTGGGGGAGAAAGGACCTTACCACACTTTGTTTTCATTGTTTGGGACATTCAGGAGGCAGGAGAGATGGAGGCTTTGCAGACATGAAGACAAGTTGCTCATCTGTTTCCAATCCTCGCTGCCTTTTGGGACTGTGGGTCTGTTCATGCCTCCTGTGAAAAGGAGTGTGGCTGGACCGTGCCTGGGCTGGACTTAGGTTCAGTCGCGCTTGTCCCAGTGAGAGGCAGCCTCTCCCAGGGTTGACACAGCTCAGGACTAAAACTAGTTTTAGGAAAATGCCCATCTTAAACCTGAAACTCAACTCAGGCAGATTTGGAGTTGCTCATGAGAAGCAAAACTCTCCAAACCTCATTTTTACTAGAGAACCAGTTTCTTTCATCTACCACCTTTGTGCATTGAGAATTCACGCCAGTGACCTTGCTCATTTTTGATCCCATCAGGTACTTTATGGTCAAAGTCTCGGCAGGGTAACCGATGACCTTTGAGCTAGCAAGAGAGAAGGGGTCACTGGACCGACTGTCATAGCAGGACCCAGAGGTGATTAATTGGGTGCTCTCATCAGTACAATTTGGAAATTGAGCAAAAAAAGTCTCTTCCTGAGTTTCTGAACTTATACGGTGCTGACATGACCCATTGGGAATAAAATGAAGGCTGGTTCAGTGGCTGTGGACTATTCAAAAGCATGAAATGTTTGCTTCTAAAAGAACAGGACTTAGAATTCAGAGGGACAGGAGGTACGGAGATCCTATCTGATGCATTTCAAGCTCCATCGGCCCTTGAGCAGACGAAGCAGGCCCTGCCTGGCCCTCGTCCAAATCACAGACACAGTGAGGGCCATCCAGCTGCCAGGCTGACTGTGGTGGGGTGACAGTCTTGGACTCATTTTACACATAAGACTTCAGATGCCAGCAGCATGCAACCTCAATTATTGAAGGCAACAAGTAATGGGGTGAGGGTGGGCGGGGCTGAAAATTACTGTCGTCCTAACTGTCAGTACACTTGACATTTCTTACAATTTCCTACAAAGATGCACTTTTCCACATTGTCACCCTCAATTTTGCTATAGGAATAAATTAAGTTTTAAGCATAAAAATAAGAAAACACAAAGTTTCTCTTAGCCATTTAGGGTTTAAAATAGTCACACACACTTTTATAAAATGCAAGATGATATAATTCAATAAGTCTCTCTCTTTCTCTCTCTCGAAGACTGAAAATTAACCTCAGTGAAAATTATCCAATGATAAAATTCTGTCCCCATCCGATCCCTATCCGATTAATTACTTGTGACTAATCACATTCTGGTTTCTTTCAATTATATTCTAATTGCACACCTTTTGCTCTGGTTGATTGGGAAATGAACTAATGAGCAACTATTACTGAATTTAATTAACACCCTTATTTCTGTGGCCTTTATATCTCTGTTGTGAACATGGAAATTCACTATCCCAGATCTGGAACTGGAAGAAGACAGCCTTGAACCCTGCAGAGCAGGTTCCCACATTGCTCTGGAATAAGGAAGCAGCGTAGAGAACAAAAGGTCTGGAGTATTTACCAGTGTTTTCCAGAAGCCTCTCCTCACAGCACCACCAATATTCAGAAAGGTTACCTTTTCGTGAAACACTAGCAATTTGCATGTTACATTTATCAAAGGAGATGGGTAGCTGAGCTATATGGAGTCAATTACAATGTCATTCATAATTTATTCCATGTACAGTAAAAAGCTGATAAGATTTCATGAGTGTTTACTTTCTGAAAGATAACTGCTTGTGGCTTATACTAGTTGCAGAATACAAATATGTTTCAGGATAATGTGTTTATCTCACTTTACATTTTAAATCTCCAAAATTCTCCCTTTTTCTCCACGATGTACCTTCTGCTTGAAAATCAGAGCTCACCCTCTATCTCTCATACACACACAGAAAAGAAAGGAAGGAAGACCATTTTTACTGACCTAACTTAAATTATTTTCTTTTAGTAACTCAGTCAAGGCACAGTATAGATATTTTCCTGCATAACATATCAGGAAACAAATAGGAATCTGTAGAGACAGATGATTGCAAATTTACAGAGCTTAGAATATTGAATTCACAGAAACATACTACAGTTTCTAAACATGGATACAAATTGTCCAACCTGACAGTCTTTGGAACATTATTAAATGCTTATACCTACAGCCACCTTTGACGTAGAAAACAGATTCATCCCGTAAACTGCCCCACCTCCCCATGTTTCAAAAATTGAAATAGAGGAGAAAGTCTTTTCCAAATCCCGTGGGAAAGACTACAAAGAGATGATTAATTTATTAGACCAGATACAACACCTATCTGTCTGCTGAGCCAGCCTCCTTGTCTCTGAATTCGAGCTTTGCCCCTGCTCCCCATCCAAAGCCAAGCGTACCTCATATCTGCTGGCGGTCTGCTCTGCTGTCTTCAGGCCTTGACACACATGGAGGAAACAAACTTTGGCTCTTCTCTGGGAGGGAAAGCAGTTACTCTTCACAAAATCCATGATCATCACATGGTTTTTCAACTCGGTGCTAAACGTTTTTATCTGAAAAGTCCGGTGCACAGCCGTTTCGGCCTGGCCGGCTGCATACCCTTGCTGATGAGTTTTGGTAGGAATTCCAGAGTGCTGCATGATACTCGGAATCTTGTGACTTCAGCTAGCCAGGCTGGCAAACACAATTTTCTTTGTTTATCCAGGTATTGAGAGCAGCAGCCTGGGAAGTGCCCAGCTTGAACCTCTCCCTGTGTTTTCCAACTCCAGAGCTTGCTGCTCCCCAGTTCCGGGGCAATGCCTTTAGGATGTGTTTCTGGAAAACTCGAAAGTGATCTTTATGTGCCATAGGGTGAAAAAAAAGAAAACTCCTCACTGCTGTCCATCTGTCTCTAGCGCTTCCACCTGAGATCTCGGGTCACTCCCAGTGTTCTCTGATTTCAAAGAAACATTTCTTGTTTCCACTGCATTCAAGTTCTGAACACAGAATTCACCCAGCTACAGTGAGGTTCAATACGCTTCAGTCTCTGGCCCCTCCAAACCAAATAAATTATTTACAGGGCTCTGTACAAAGGAACCACAAGTGATAATTGTTGCTTTTTACTAGTCCTGCCATTTCTTGCCGGCACTGAGAGGAACAAGTGCAGACTCTACCCACACAAAGAGTGACCTCAGCCCTGGGGAAGATAAGAAACACATTCAAGTGAAAGAGAGAAATTCAGCACAGAAACAGCGATGGTCACAGCGGACTTTAGAGAAACGGTGCTCTGTTAGGAAGCTCTGGGTGCCACTGGAAGGGGCTGAGAGGACGAGGGTTCAGGTTCCAGGTCAAGCATGCGAATCCCACAGCACCCTGAGCCTCAGTTTCCCCATGAGGAAAACTGGAATAAGAATACCTGCCACTCACAGGGCTGCTGAGAGGATCAGGTGAGTGAAACAGGGAGAAAGTGAAATGTGTGATACCGTCATCTAACACACCATTTTCAAAACTGAGTTGCATGTTTTCTGCCTGAATTATTTTGCAGTGTTCTCTCGATCCATGTAGTATAATGGAGATTTACAAGATGCTGGAAATGACTGGATTCTGAAGTTCAAATCATTTAGAAATACTGATGCATGATCTATTCCTTTACATTTCATTTCATGATATGCTATCATGCTTGCTAACCTAGTCATTTAGAGGTGGAAATCACAAGCCTTGGATGAAGGGTTTGGGCCAAACAAGAGTGGTGACAAGCACCACACTGTCCCCAGTCCCCCTAGGACTTCTCTCTGCAGGTAACTGTCTCCCTCTTGACTTTAGACAAAGATGCCCCCTTGAATAATTCACTCACCCACCTTGAAAACTAGGGTAAGTGTCCTTGAAGAAGTGGCTCCATGTGACTCTCCTGGACACAGGGCATCATCAGTCCCTGGTCCAGAACCATGTTCCTCTGCTCTAAGCAAGGGGTTTGCAAATCACACTCAGGGAGTTAGAACTGAGATGGGGAATACTAAACTCCACTCCCCTCCTTGGGAGGCGATGGAATGCTGAAGCTGAGAATGAAAGCAAAGAAAGAGCTAGATAAGACTTTGCAGACAATTCAGGCCACTGTTCTCACACGCATGTGAGGACAGACAGTAGACCCATAGATTAAGGTCAGGCCAGATCACAAAGAGCAGCAAGGCCTTGACCTTCCAACAGTACGTAAGTAGAAGTTTCTACCTGTGGCTTCCCAAGGATGGCAGTAGGCGTGTCAGGACCCAACTGATGGCTGCCACGGTTCCCGTGGAGGGCCAACACAGACAAGATTGAAGCTGAGAAGGTTGTCTGCTCCCCCATGAACGTGCCATCTTAGATATGGAAGCTCCCTGATAAAGACATCCAGATAAGAAATGTAAACAATAAGGAAATTTAAAGTAAACCAGGATATCAAAGGAAGAGGGCATCGGCTTGGTTCTTGGCGGGCTGTGAAGGCCATGCCCTGCGACCCACAGCAGCGTTTGAACCGACTCTTGCTGGCCTAGTGAAAGTACTGCTGTCTCTGCCATCACCACAGCTCACCATGGGCCGGGCTTTAAGAAGCCATTGCAACCGGAGAGAAAACAGTAACGACCTCCAGCAGGTCTCCAGAACTCAGTCAACAGGACTGTATGGAAAGTCAGATGGAATCCCTCCTCACATGGAGGAGGAAACAGACATGCGAAGCCAGGTCAAGAGGTCAGAGGGCTGGAAAGAAGGGAAGTAGGTGTAAGTATGGGCAAGCCCTCTCCTCTCTGGTTATCAACAAGTCCCTGGAAGATGGAAACCCTGCATGTGTGTCAGTCCAGACAGTAGATCACCCCGCAAGGTGGGTGGCCTTCCCAGGAAAGGAGGGACCCTCTGCAGATGGAGGCCTCCTCCTGTCTGGACTGCGGAGGACTGTGGGGACTCAGAGTGCTCCTGGCCTGGGGGCCAGCGCTCCTCTCTCCCAGCAGGGCCACCACCACCACCCAGTCACTGTGTCTACACTACAAGTCAGTAAAGTCCTCAGTCCACCCGGCACTCACAGCGCTGACCCTGCCTCCTCTGAGGAACCTGCCTCAGTTTCCCCAGCTGTCTGATAACAAGAGCCCTCCTCTAGTGAAGATGGGAGGAGCTGGCCCAGGGAAAGTGCTTGGCGTGGCCTGGCACTGGAAACACACTTAACAGTCACCCAGGGTCACTGCCAAAGGACAAAGATTTTCCAAGTAGAAAAGTGCCAGACAGACTATTGTAATAAGATGGAAGGAAGCTTGTTCAGGAGAAACGGAACTGGCTATTGGAAGATCTGAAACCCAAGACGCCAGGCTGACAAGGAAGTAGCAGCTGCCTGAAAGCAGCCGTGCTCAGGGCGGAACACACTGGGCCTGGCAACTAGCAGGTGTCTGGAGAGTAAGGGCAAGGCTTCAAAACGGCTGTGCTGCTCCAGGAGGACCGTCTGAAAATGTCACACCAGACCGCCTACAAGCTCCGTGGAGGAATGAGTTTCTCCCCTCCCTCTTGCCATCCAGTGGAGATGGCTTCATGGCCCACGATCCGCCCCACTGTCCACGGGCCCCCCCGCCTGGGAGGAGATTCTCCTAGAGCGATTCTGTTCACCAAGAGTCGCATGGCCTGAATGTCAGGGATTCCATACAGAGGTATTCTGCCGTCACCCTCACGGTTGGACAGGGGTCCTGTGACAGCCTGTGACACAGATCTCTACCCACGACATCACAGTCTGCAGACTGAATTGTGCTGGTGTGAACCCCACTTTGGGGGGTGTCACTTGCCGGCTACAGCCCTCTGATTAGCCCTTGTCTGTTTGGACTGGACCTGAGCATTTCAGGCAGCACCCGATCATCAGTTCTGATAAAACTGCCTCCTCATCGGCTGTGCCCTCTTCCAGATCTCATACTGAGAGGGGCCCCCGACAGCTCCTTCTGTGGGCCGCGTGCCGACTTGTGCCCACATGTCTTCTAAGCTTTCGCATATGTTGAGCTACTAAGGTTTAGTAACAGCTTAGTTTTACAAATACATTTTCGCTCTGTTCACACATTCATAACAATGTCTTCTGAAAAAAACTATTCAAACGCCAGTTGTTAATGCCAGATTCTAAACAAGAGAGGAAGTGCCAGGCACAGGCCTGCAGTGAACTAGTCCTTACCCAAAGGCCAGCCATACGCCATGTCTATAGTCACAAGGAAATGTGTCAGGCGAAACGATGCCATCTCATGCACCATGTTGTCTAAGAACACTGAACAGCTGGGAGAAGTCCCCTGCCTCTGCCCAGGAGCTGGCCGCTCTAAGAACACAGTCTCTGGCTTCGGGTGACCAGCTTAGGGGGGTGGGGGTGGGGGGTCACACCCAATGGAGCCAATCAGTCCCTCCTGGAGAATCTATGTCCGGGAACTGAGCAAGACTGTGGTAGAGGCCACAGGAAGGAACATGCCAGGCACTGATGGTGGTGACAGCTGTCACAGAGAGAGGCAGAGGCTGGAAATGGGTGCATCCTGAGGTCTGCTCCTGTTGATAGGGTCAGTGAGAGCTCTATATCTTTATATCACTGTCCCCTGTAGCTTTCAGCTAGTTGAGTTTCTGTCACTTGCTACCAACAGAACTCAGGCTAACCCTGGAAATGTCATTAATTTATTAAACAAATAGCTGTGAAGTGCTTCTGTGTGCCAGGCACTAACAGCACCACACAGAGGGGAGAGGCACAACATCCCACCAGGCACTCGTTCTCAGCAGCAGGATAAACATGTGGGCAGGCCGAGCCCAGTGAGTGTCCCTTCTGAGGGAGGTGGGGGACACCCCAAGAAACCCGCCTGGAAGAAAGGACAAGGATGCAGTATCCTGGAAAATAAGCACCGTGCTGCTGACGCCACGGTTGGCCTTCATGGGCAAGAGTCCACTGTGGGACTGCACTTTTTACTTGCTGCTCGTACATTGTGTCATAAAGCATCACAGCCAGGCCCAGGGAAGCATTATCTGAATCTGTATTTACTGAAAATAGTCATTACTCTTTGAAAGTGATGGAAAAACAACTATCTGAATCCTTTACTATTTTTTTTTAAATTGAATAACTCCGTCGACAATACAAGTGAGATTTCTGACCTTATTAATGTCCTGCAGAAGATCCTATTTAATTTCCTTAAATTGGTCCCTAGGGTGACTCACTACAACTGTAGCCCTGCTGGCAACTGCCACTCAGTGACACCAAATCAACATAAATGAGCCTGGAATGTGTTTGGTGGTGAAATATATGTGAAATTAATCTCTTCTTTCTCCCTTGCCCCTGATACAATGTGCAATGGCCATATAGGATAGGCAGGGAGTATTTAAATAATGAATTATTCAAAAAGAAAAGGAACTGCAGGTACCTGATGCCAGAAATCCATGCCTGTGAATTCTTAATCTCTTTTCCAATGAGATTAGCATTTACGACTATGAAAGATGTCCTAATTATGCAGAGTTTCAGAGATGATTTTCTTCAGGGCCTGCGCAGACCTAAAAAGCATTAGGCAACAATAAAAACAGATGACTATGAATTTCTGAATTCATAATTTGGTTTCCCATTCGGGGGAAATGACACTTTTATTTATGGGTGCTTCACTCATCAGGTGGGAGAGGAAGTTTTTCTCTCTTCTCAAAGGCGCAGGGCTTGCTGTGAGCACATGCCATCAACCATCCTTTTAGAACAGATGTGTGACTTACACAGGGCCCTCGGACATAGATGAACAGAGCCATTTCTCCTCCTCTTCGTCCCCACCCACTGGGGCTCTAGGACAAAAGGACTGAGAATAATATATGGCTAATTATGGGATCCGGCACCTTTTAACCGGGTGAGGAAGGGAATGCAAGTCTGCTTGATGAATTCCATTCTATTGTAAATGATTCCGCAGGCTGGCGGGGTACAGCCTGAATGTGATGGAGCAGAGATCATTTCAGTGACTGGTTATAGGTGCTCAGCAAACATTTGTTCAATGGAGGACATTGAAAGATATCAACTAGCTCTTCACATATTTTTTTTTCTCTTCTGTAAATGGTTTTTTATAGTTTCTTATACAATGTATGGAAATGACAGTTGGTTGATAATTCTGTCAAACTTCCAAGGGGAAAGGAGAAAACACGACTTGAGTGCCATTGTCTCATTCACCCCGAGTCACCTCCAGCCCCTCTGCAGTCAATAATCACTTCTTCAGCACCCACTGGCTGCTCAGCTCATCCCAACTACTCCATATTCAAACCACCCCCTCTAACACCACTGAAAATCAAAGCCGCCCATATACCTCTCTTCTTCTAACTCATTGAGCAGTGTGACCTATTTGAAGACAACACATTTTATATGTGTTGACATTAAAGACAAAAAAACTCGTATATTCTCGCCAACGGCTTTGTTAGAAACTAGGTGTGATTTAGTCTGTATTTTGGCAAGCAGGAGTGGTGTGGAGAGAGGGTTGCAATGTTAAGGAAACATCAAACCCTGAAAGAAAACCTTCAGCTTTGACATCCTGTCACTGTCCTCCCACAAATAACAGTGGGCAGCCAAGGGAAGGCCTATTGCCACAGCCAATTGAGAGTAGACGGACAGCTTCCTCCATATTTATGTCTCAAAAACCCACTCATGGCCACTCTTCACCATGTGTCCTGCTCGTATGGACAATGTGTCAATGAGTTAGTTGCATTGACATATTTCTGAAATGCAGTTTTATCAGCAAGATACCCAACCCCCGGGGACAAAGCAGGTCTGGCCACAACCAGGAAGCAACCACTGCCACCTCTCAGGGTCACTCCGCCCAGATCTCCCCACACGGTGGGGCAGCAGGGGCTGCCAGGGTGGCACCCAGACCCTCACCCTCAGTGCAGAGGGACACGCACCTGGGGGAGTGAGGCTGAATCGCAGCCATATCAGGCACTCACTGGAGACACAGACCCCACCTGTCCACCAGCCCAGGTCCCATGCTGGTCTCGGAGGGGCCACTTGGTTGGTACGGAGGTGAAAACACAGCTTCTCTCCCACATTATGGAGGAAACGCACGTGGTCAGTAGGTTACCCTCACACACCACGAACAGCTGTGGGTGTGGGCAGATTCCTTGTTCCCCAAAGATGAGACCAGCTCCGTGTAAATGTCTGTGCATATGCACACTCACTCACACACATAAATGCAGATGTGTAATATTCCACGTGTGCTTTTTGAAGGTAATAAGCGGTCCGTGCAGTATATCATAAGGGACATAGCATATAAATATGAGAATTTCCCAGTCACCTCAATGTCCATCCATGAAGACAGCCAGAGGCCTGTGAGGGCTGGGGGCCAAATGTGGCCCTCAGTCTGTCCTTGTTGATAAAGTTTTATTGACACATGACCACGCCCATCTGTGGGCACACTGTCTATGGCACCGTGACACTTCACAGGAAGGTGCAGTCTGGAGTACAGCACGGATGGCATGGCCTCCAAACTTAAATTAGTTACTACGTGGCCCTTGGCAGAGCAAGTGTGTGATTCCTGAAACAGATTCGGCGAGGCAATGGGCACCCTCTGTGGCCAGGGACGGGCCTGAGCTGCCATCAGCGGGCCCCAGATGGATGAAGAACCTGTTGCCCAGGGGTGGCCGGCCCGGCGCTTCTGGCCTGGCCCTCACCCTTCTCAGGGTCATCCCCTGCTCCCTCACCCCCATGCCAGAACCTGAACTGAGTTCAATTCCATCTAATCAACCACGTCCCCTTGTCACCTCATTTCAGCTCCTCAGGGACCCCTCCTCAGGTGACCAGTCAGCCTTGAACTTTATCCAGTCCCTGGAACATTTGCCACATGCCATCAGTAGACAAAGACTAACGCACCACATGCAGAAAGAGAAGCAGATCCTGGATGAAGGGCACTGCCAAGGCCATCAATCAATCTTGTCACAGATACTGAGTGAGCCCCGAAGAGACCAGGGTGATGCAGTGTACCTGGAACTCATTCCAGGGTCCCACCTGACAGCCCCACATTCTCCTGGAGGCATCAGGAGGCACTGTCAGGCACAGTGGCAGGTCACAGAGAGGCTAAATGCCACTTGTAGGCTTTTCTCCTGCTCCAGCTTATCTTCAAGGGGGTGCAAACATGAGACAATATCACCTGGTGTTATTTTTAACACGTGCTAAGAGACTACAGCTATCTCCTATGTGCAAAACCGGGCAAGGGTTGGTGCAGAGGTAGACAATGGACCTAGATGGCACTGCTGGATGGGCCTCACTCTTGGGTATCACTGCGTGGCCATCACTGTGCGCACCACTATGTGGGCATTGCTATTTGGGCACCAGTAAAAGGACCGGCTCCCTAATGGCTCCCTTCTCCAAAGCTGGCACTTAAGGGGTAGCTCAGCCCCTGCCGAGCCCATCACTGCCACCGGGCAGGGCGCCATAGCTACTGGCTGCCTGGAGAGCTGCTTCCACCTAATCATTCTCCCATCATCGGGGCTGTAGTGTCTCTCAGTAGATTTGAATCCACTCCAGCAGAACTTGCAGTCCCTCACAGCAGTTCTGCTCTGTGCCAATTTAAAGTGATTTCCCAGCTTTGAGGACACCCACGAGGACACAGGTGTGATCTCAGGTGTGTTCCCCAGACCACCCAGTGGGCCAATCTTCCCCAACCACTTGGCAGAGATTTAAGAGGTCCCACTGCCAAGGAACTCCAGCTCCGTCCTGAACCTGAACCCAACCAAACTTTCCAGTGTCTGCGTCCAGCGCACAGTTTCCCTTCAACCGTGTCCTGTGCCCTGGCACCTGTGTGGGGTGAGGCCAGCTCACTGGACATATCTGCTCCCTCCTAGCTCAGGTGCCCAGGTGACTGCCTTCTTTGTTTGCAGCTGTCTGCTGGCCTGTGTTCCGGCCAGCCCTGTCACCTGTCACCAAGGGGAAATGTAGTCCCCGTGCATTTTCTGTCCCTGCGGGCTTACCACAAAGCACTCTCTCCTCAGGTTTCCTGTACATCTGCACCTTCCCACTGGCTCTGTTCTCTGTGTCTCTTCTGCATTTGCTAAGGGCACTCTGTGTCCTCCCACTCAGCAACGATCCAAATCGGATGTCAGCCCTATTTGAAGCAAAGGAAATAGTCTTCCCCTGGAGAGCAGAAATGAATGAGGAAGCAGGCCAGCGCCCTGTGTCTACGGAACACAGAAGGCTAAGGGGTCTGTGTTACGTGAAGAATCCATCCGGCCAGCCAATGGCAATGATCAAAATCACTTAAAAAGTTGCAGACTGGTCCTCTGAAGGAGGGCAGATAGTTCTTACGATGTCCTTGCTGGAAACCAAAGACCTCAGCATTAGACCCAGACCCCACAGGCAGTTCTCAGTGCTGCGGCCACTGACCACAGCATCCAGACACCCCCTCCCACCTCAGCTGGCTCCCTCGATCCCCCAGAATTTCAATGAGGCCATGCGGCCTCCCACCCTCGTGTTCACTCTGAGGACACTGAGAGTACCTCCTGTGTGGCCCCCAGAGTTGCAGGCACAGGAATACAAGCTGAACAAAACACAATGCCTGGTGGCACTCAGCCAGGGGAAAGTAAAGTGGAAAATAATGCTCAGCTTCAAAAATGATCACCAACGGTGACCGCATGAGCAGTCATTCCCCTCCGGGGTACAGACATGGGGACTGGAGAGATGTGTACCCTTCATTCACAGCAGCACCACTCACAATGGCCAAAAGGTGGAAGCAGCCCACGTGTGCGCCGACGGATGCACGAGTGAGCAAAGCATGGCCCGCTCCCGTGATGGGAGGTTACTCAGCCACAGAAAGGAATGCACCTCCAACAGCGGCTACAACCTGAAGGAATCTAGAAGACGCTGAGGGCCAGGAGCCAAACTCACAGGGAAATACCCTTAGGATTCTACTCAAGCAGTCACTTCAGAGACATAAAGTAGAGTGGTGGTTGCCAGCAGCTGGGAGAAGAGGGAAGGAGTTACTGTTTAATGGTTACTTTTAGTTTGGCAAGGTAGATAGAGTCCATCGATGCTCTGGGAGCGTCCTCCAAGCTGTGCTGACAACTACAAGTGGCTTTAGGACCTGACACTTGTCCATGGCCACCAAACGCATACTGGGAAGGGCAAGTGAGGGTCTGCTAACAGTAACCCTGCTCCCTCCCCTTTCTCAGAGAAGTCAGGAGAATTCAGGCATTCTTCTCATTGAGGACCGTTTTTTCTGCACCTCCTAGGAAGGCTTGTCACCCTGCAAAACTGGGCAGCCAAGCCTGGTGATCACTGCTGCTTCACCACCACTGCTGCCCCTGGGGCCAGGCTACCTACTAGCCCCAAAGCGAGGGCGAGGGCACTCTCTACATGGACTGGAACCTGTCATCAGCTGTCCCACACTGGGTTGATCTTCTTACAGGCCCCACTCTCCAGGACCGGATGGGCGGCTCTGCAAAGAGTTCTTCCACCCACCTTCTGTACTAGGCCTAGACACAGACCATCTGGCGGGTGTTCCAGGTCCACCCTGGCTGGAGGAACATCAGGAAGATGCTCTGACTGAGCCCCTGGGGAGACACTGCTCCCAGTGTACGAAGCAGGCGAAGCTGTGATGTCTGGGACGTCTGTCATCTCTCCCGAGGACAAATCTGACAGCAGGGAGGCCAGAACAAACACACAGGGGGCAGTCAGGCCCTTGGGGATATGGAGAGGTCTAGTCACAGCAACTGGAAAGTCCAGCCACCCTGAATTACCTGCTCCACACGCAGATACATCCCAGACACTATTTAAACTCAATCTGAATCCACTCACCTGCACCCACAGCATCCTGCTTACACACTGGCTCTTCGATTTGGTCTTCTCTTACACTGGCCTCCACAGACCAGGGGGCTCTCCTTGGACTCCACCATCGGGAACGAAGTCCAAGGGGCATGAAGGGAGGCCTGGCTTCTGACCTCTCTCTGGAGCCATGAGCCTCACCCTCAGTCTCTGCTCAATGTGCCTCCTGATTTCAACACCACTTCTCTCTCCTCGGACCCCAGTTGAGCCACAAAAACATCAGAGGAGTGAGAGACCAGTGCTGGAATATTTACTTGGAGCAAGGGGAGGGGCTGAGCCTTGATTTAAGTGTCTCTATTACTCTCACTCAATTTCCTGCATGGCCTCATTTTCTTCATATCTCACCTGTCTGTGTCAGGGGACACAGGGACATGTTTATGTTTCCTTATATCTCAGCCAATTGTGTTCACAGGCTGCTTCCAACACTGGGTACTTTAATCTGATTAATAGGCTTAAGCCCCATTTTTATTTTATCTTGTCTTGTCCTGTTTTTGTTCTATCAATCACGTCATAGGTAGAAAGCAACCAAACTAAAGCTTATTCTTCTCCAACTCGTATCTCCTGCTTTCATTTATCTTGCTGCTGCTCCTTCACCTGATTTCAAGGATTATGTGAACATTCACACGTGTTAAATTAAGAAAATCTACAATCTCGTAAGAGAGTTACATTTGCATAAAATACTGCCAGCTGACAGCCCTGTAAGCCTCCGTAGACAAGACAGAACTGAAACGCGAAGTTCAAGGCAGCCCCGCCAGACACTGCCAGTGTCTTCCTGCAAAACTCAGTGCACGTCAACATTTATGGTTTGGGTCACGACTGAAAAACACAAAAGGCCCTAGTTTGCTTGTTTTGTTTTGTTTTTGTTTTTGTTTTTGTTTTTTTCAATAAACTGGTGGTAAGTTATTTTCTACAGTTAAGAATGCTTAATGGAAATAATAACTACTGGTAAAGGTCACTTCAAGTTTTAGTCATTGCAATGGTTTCTTAAGAGATTCTAACTGACTGATAGCTTATTTCTCCAGGGGAGCACTCCTTAAGTCATAAAACCCACTGACCACAGATAATGGGGGGCAGAGGTCCAATTCAAACTGAGCTCATCAAACTTTCTTAGAGAAGCTGTATAATCTGGGGATGAAGAGACTGAGTCAATTAGGCTTGCGAGACCAACCAGCAGGCAGTGTACACAGGGGGAGCGACAGTGTAGACCACCAGGATAGGACTGTGTGCATAGGGATGGGAAGCGTGGCTCCAGAAAGCCAGGAAAAGCAGGCTGGCAGCCAAGATGAGAAGGGAGAGGGATGTCTGGGCTCTGCTTTGTCCTTATTCTACTAGGACCCGGGGAACACAATCCTACTGCACCCACAAATTCCACAGCACCGGGTCTCGCGTGAGTGGATTCTGCCCCTGGGGTTGAAGAATCCCTCTGTCTGGGCTGCCCTGGATGAGGTGGTTGAATCTGGGGTCTCTCATCTCCCCTGTTCTCAATAGCAGAAGTTTGTCCCAGGCTGTCAGTCCAATGGCTTGGCTTCCTTTACCACTTCTCTCCCATCACCAGCTGTTTGTAAGGGCCTCTGGAGAGAACCTGAGGGTCACACTGCCTATTATCTCCTGAGAAGAAGCCCAAGTCCTCATAATGGGATTTCCAAGACGTCGCGCACTTATTCTTTGGTTAGAAGTCATAGAACTCTCAAGTGGAAAGGAGTTTATATTAAAGGACCCTCTGGCCCCAATATACAAGATAATTCTGATTTCAAAAAATTCTATTCAATTTTCAACCAATCTAGTCTTACTTTTGTTTCAGAGAAGGTCCTTGTTCCTTCTTCTGCTGGGAAAATATGGAACATTGAAAGAGAGAGTCATCATCTGCATAAAATCCCATCGCCTGACAGCCTTGTAGACAAGACAGAACTCTGGGAATCAGAAATGAGTAAGGACATGGTAGCTCATCTCAAACAGCTCACAGCAGAACGTGTTAGGTTTCCTGGGCTTGCAAATGATGGAAACCCACCTGCTGCACAGAGAAGAGCCCACAAAGGATAGGTCAAAGAATCCAGGTGCCGTGTGGACAAGGCATTATGGAGGGTCGGGAATAACTGGACTGTCTGCCACTGAGGCTTAATTTACTTATCAATGATGGGGGAGGCTAACATCTCCCAGAGAGTATCAGGAAAAGATTAAAATTTTAAAATCTCAGAGAAGTGCCTAGAATGATGCAAAGTGGGAGTTCAATAAGTTTCCCTATTTCCCCTGATAGGAGTCTCATGATAATGAAGGAACAGCAAGAATCAAAATGCAGGAAAGCCCAAGAACATATAATGTGTCACTTAACATGCTTTAGGTAAGGTGTAAGGAATATGGAGGTGAGACAAGAAGCATAAAACAGAGATGAAGAAGGTTCTGAGTGGGTGGGCAGAATCTTCTCGGTGCCTCTGAGTCCAACAGAGATGTTTACTCCTCCTAAAACCAGAGGTATATTCCACATCTCCCCTTCCCAGGATTGTTGCAGAGATTATCTTAAAGAAAACATTGTCAGAAAGAAAACCACACCTCCCAAATTTCTGGCAACAGCTCAGAGAGGCAAAATATTAAAATGGAACATTAAGAGATAGAAAAGTAGAAATAGAAAAATAGAAATGTACTTATATGTATGGAACCGAGTCAGAAAATTTCTAGATTTAAGAATGAACTTGAACTCCTTCAAGAAAGATGTAACTCCCCAGAATTAGCATGTAAGTATTGACTTAAAATACATATTTTTAAATCAACAAGCATGGACTGATGCCAATTAGCAGATGAGAGAAGCAGAAAAACTCAAGGAGACAAGAGGCTACAGAAGTTCCCAGAACAAAGTTGCCTTCACCATCCCTGGCTTCACCAAGATGCTGGTGAGAAGAAAGCAGAGGGAAAGAATTTGCCATGAGGAATATGCCTTTTTTAATGTCAAAAGTACCGTTTATGATATACATAAAAAAAAGAAACAACCAGAATATCTAAGTAGAAAGACAACTGATAAATTATATAATTATCCAGACAACAAAGTTACAGGAAGGTAAAACAATAAAATTTTGTGGTAGTTCTACAGGCAACTTGTTCTAATTGCTTTTCTTTCAGTAATGACTCTGCATTACTCTTCATGAAAAACAATGTCAGGAATAAATTTAAAAATGACTTCTCTTATTGCTGAAGAGAGATACCTTAAAGAGCTGTTTGAAGAGAGGCACCTGGAGCCTAAATGAAAGTGTGAGCAACCATGGAACTAGTCCGTATGTGGGACTGGCCAGGGCTTCATTGGGGGAAGGAGTGCGTCAGTCCTCATGTTAACCCAAGACCAACATGGAGTTCTCCTCCTGTTGAAGGAACATGGGACAGGGGTGGCATGCCCAGGGAGTGTCTGGTTCAGAGCCAACCCCCTAAACCTCTAGGGGGGCAAGTAACTCCATCCAAGCCCATCCTGATCAGATTAGATGCTCTAGCAAAACTCACATAGAAGTCACTCAGCGACTTCTGAGGACCCTGGGCAGGTGCAGAAACCAAGCCTCATGTCAGGCAGCTAGGCCCCAGCCACACAGCCATGAACAGCAGGGGACATGCAGCCCTGCTCTCCAACACATGGTCATGCCCCTGGGCACTGGGAGGGCGGGGATGTCAACTCTCTGTCTACCTCCACTTCCGGGCCAGGGTTTGTCCGGGAAACTCAACAGCACATTCAACAGTGCTCCCCAGGGGAGAGATCACCAGGGCCTCAGAGAAGCTGTGCCGGCCTCAGGGAGCACAAATCCCACCAGGATGTGCATGCATAATCACAGCAGGTGACATGCCCGGCGAGGTGGCAGGTACCAGCCCAGGCAGCAAGCTTGTTCATGTTGCTGCTGCCTGCCGATGGAGGCCCAGCCCTGCCCCCTGCCGATGGAGGCCCAGCCCTGCTGATGGGGGCCCAGCCCAGCCAATGAGGGCCCAGCCCTACCGCCGATGGAGGCCCAGTCCTGCCGATGGAGGCCCCTGGCCCTAGAATCCCAGACCTGGACACAGGCAAGAGGCTCAGCTTAACACAGAATCCAGAGGTGTGTTCACTTCGTTTATACCTTCCTTGCTCCCAAAAACCAGTTAACACCTTGTTGATGGGAGCATCTCTCGTCAGTGCTTGCAGAGTGGCTACCGGCCATGGGCAATGCCAAGTAGTCTCCAACCAGGAAGCCAGCCTTCTGTGGACTCTCAGACCCCACCGCCTGACCATACATCTCGGCTGGATCAAGTGCAGCCCAGTCTAATGCACGGGGTTTCCTGACAGCCCGCAGTGAGCTGACACGGACGGGTGGAGAGGAAAGAATAATGAGGACACCAAACCCCTGATTCCAAATTCCACCAGTAATTGGATTCTCTCCCTTCCCTGTGTCTTTTACCCTCTTTTCCACAGCCGTGGTCTTAAATACTAGACTGGACAAAATTTACAACTGGAATTAACTTTAGAACTGGCTGCCTCCTACACTGAACAGGAGAAAAAACAAAGCACTAAGGAGCTAAGCTAGCTGCTCAAGATGACACAGCAGGCCAGGGGTGGCCACTCTCTCCGTTGTGAATGGAAGCTGTTTGCGGGTGGTCTTAAACAGGAGCTAAAGACTCCAGCCTGAGGGTTATTTCCAGGAGCAGAAGCATGAACTGGTTAAAAAACTGGTGACTTGAGGAGTCTGGGGATCCAGAGGTCAAGGAAGTCACCGCTGCCTTTCTGTGAGGGACCACCTCTGAAAGCCCCTTATCCACCTCCGTTTCTCTCTGTGTAGGAAAAAACAGTCTCCAGCGGCCTGGGCCTTAGTTTCCCACTTCCAGTCAAAGAAATGGAGAAGCCGCGCCCTCTCACCACAGTCAAGTAGAGGCTGGAAGGGACTAACTCCTGTGTCCTTACTCTTCTGAAAATGGAGAGAACGTGAAGGAGTCACCATGTCCCCCGCTTTTCTCACTTTGATCCTGCATGACTCCTGCAACTGCTCTCCAAATCAGGGTGGGAGCCAGACCAGCCAGGCACTCCCGTCAGCGTCAGTGCGTCAGCTTCTGTGAAGCTCCTGCCAGAATTCCAGGTCTCTGATGCTACAGAGCTAGGGTCCTCAAAGGCTTCGATATGGACAGGAGCGCTGTCCTCCTCCAGGAAGCAACATAGGTAAAAAGTGACCTTTTCGTGTCACCTGATGCCGCTCTGCCCCCCTCTCTCCTGGAGGATGGACGGGGAGGTCCTGGAGCACATCATGGTTGAAAAAATCCCTCCCAGGAAGTGTCTTCTTTCTTCTGGATGTGAAATATCCAGAGAGAACAGGATCTGCCCCCAGGGGCCTCAAGAAATACATGTTCCACACAACCCACGAGAGACAGGGCTCCCCAGGCAGAAATCACCGGCACAGGGCGGTGACCCCGAGCTGGACAGACTCAGAACCACCCTGGGAGGTAAAGATGGAGACAAAAGATAGACACACTTTTCTGAATTCTTTTATTAAATATTTGTAATGACCTGGGTATTATTTAACTTTCAATATACTTGAGCTTGTTATTTGAAAACTGCTAATTTTGAAATAGCTTTGAGCACTGAAGATTGATTTCATTAACTTGAAGCAGCTACTAAAAAGAAAACCTCTTCAAAAAAAGGTGACATAAGGGGAAAAAACACTCCTCAGGCCCCAGATAAAAAGTGCCTGTTCAGTGCGATAAGTAAACATAAAAGAGCATGGCAAACACTCAGCCTCACTAGAAAGAAATGAATAAACACATGGATGGTAGGTGGGCTCCTCCAGGCCCCCAACCCCGGTCTCCAGGAAGCCCGCGGCCAGACGGCTGAGACCACTGGCCATCCTTCACAGGGGTGACCTGATTGTGCAACCAAGCAATAAACCTAGTCATTCAGCAAAATCAGTTCAGCATAAACTGAAGAATCTGTGTCATTTCATGAACATATACTCTAGTTACAGAGATGCTGAGCCGGAGAGACGTAGATAATGGATTGAACTGGTTTTCCAGTTTCCACTGAGAACAGGAGACTTGCGATCAGCCTGGTAAGTTAGAGACCCCTGTCAGCACGGCCGTATCTGCTATGACCACTGCTGGCAATTCCCAAACTCCTCACCTCTTCCCCCGTGGCTCTTGCTCCACATGTGTCATGTCTATAGCACCCCTGTAGCCTTACATTCACAGAAGTGGAACTGAGCACAGCAGGTCTCCCACTTCCTGACTGACACCTCTCGACAACACACCTACCTTCCTTCCAACATCTGTTCTCCAGAGTAGTGGCTGTTGGTGGTGACTGGCCTGGCTTGCTAACAGTTGGAGTGGTAAGGCTGGTAAGATGGGGTGTCCAAGCTACCCACTGAGGCTACTTACAAAGACAAATAGGCATAGACGCAAAGTCTGAGCCAAGTGGGCTTGGAAACTGATGAGGGACAGGAGAGGAGGGACTGGCTGGAAAACCTGGAATCTTAAAACTAGCAACCTGAACTGGGGACACATCCCCTAGTTACTCCCTAGTCTTGAACTCTGACTCTCTTGAGAGCAGAGACCCCGGGGTCCTCCCAAAGGGAGGTCTCTTCCCCCACATAAAAGACTCCATTTTAACAACTCGCTCTCTTGCTCCTGTAGCCCCAAGCTGCATGCATCACTTCTGTTTAGTTGTTTTCTAATAAACTTGTCATGTGTTGTTGGGACTAGGCATCTCCCCTTAAATTCTTTCCAGGACGAACTCTGCACTCGTCAGTGCCAGGTACCTGCATCAGAAACCAGGCTAAGAGCAGCATCCAGGGCACAACAGCAGGCCAGGCTGGGAGTTGGGCAGGGGAGTGGGAATGCTTGAGAGCCACTGGACCTGTGGCTGGGATATGCTCCAAGCAGTTGTGACATCTTATAAACTCTTGTCTCCAAATAGTTCATGATAGGGCCTATTTTGCTCTCTGCTCCCTGGGGAATATCTGGCACTAACCAGAAACAATTGTGGTTGTCCCAACTGGGGGGACAGGTAACTGGCACCAAAAGGTAGAAACCTGGGACACAGCAAAACATCCCACATTGCACAGGACAGCCCCACAAGCAAGGGTTACCGCACCACACACATCAACAGCGCTGAGGCTAAGGAAGCCTGTCTGAGATCAGCAAGTGGGACAGCCCCAGGACCACAGGCAAGCACAACTGTTCCCCCTGTGTTTGCACATTGCAGGCAGTCTCTGCCTTCCCAGCTTCTGTTTGGGATCCCTGACTCTGGACCATACCATGAACAAAAAGATCTGAAGCGCATAGGGTCCCAGGACCTGGAAGACTGCCTTCCTCTTACCCGCCAGGCTGTTTCCTTAGGAGTGTAACTTTGTAGGGGAAGAGACCCTGAAGAAAACCAATTTAGAAGAAATGAATTGTTCCCTTCTCTAGCAATAAAATGGGAAAGCTGCCATTTGACTAAACAGGGGTCATTACCCTTTGAAAGATGTCTTCCCTTTTGTCTGATTCAAACTAGCCATTTTTCATGTAAAATATACGCTAACTGGGAAATTACATTTCTACTCTTTTATAATACAGATTAGAGAGATGAAGAAAAATCTGCCAGGAACAATAGAAAAAGCCATTATTCAGATGAAGAGCAGCCTGCAGGAGGCCAGTTTGCTTGAGATGCAAGCCCTAAAATCTGCATATAGCTGGCATGGGCTACTCCATCCTGTCTGTTCATTAGGATTACCTGGGAAGCTTAAACGAAAATAATTCCAAAAAAGAACAAAATGAAACAAACAAAAAAAAACCTCCCAGTGCTCAGGCAACTGGCACCCACTCCCACCAACTGCACCAAACCTATAGGATGGCTCTCAAGAGTATGCATCAAAATCACCTAGAGCGCTTATTAAAATTCATGTTGATGGCCCCATGCCCAGAGTTTCCAATACAAAGATAATGGAATGGAGTCTAATAAATTGCACTTAAAAAAAAAAAAAAAAAGGAAAGGTGCAGGCAGGAATGAAAGTGAGTAGGCAGGCAGGAAGAAAGGAAGATGCATTTTTATTTTTATACAGTTGTTCACGGTAGTTGTTTTCCTCCAGATCTGGGACTGGAACCCTTGGGTATGTGGCCTGCACTAATTCAAAGGCAATTGACTTAACCACTGCTCCTCCAGGGTGCGGCAAATAATTCAGATTTCTAACAAGTTCTCTGGTGACTCCGAGGCTGCTGGACTGGGAATCACTCTTTGAGAACCTCTGCTCCCTGGAAGGGATCTAGGTGTCCGCAGGTATGTAGTCAGCACTGAGAATCCCCTCTCGATGGCTGCTCAGAGCTGACTTCATCAAAGGAGGTAGTGAGGGGGAAAAGTTAGGCAGTTCCTTTGTGCCCCTCTGCTTAACACAATCAATGCAACCTCGAAGACAGGAAAATGCTAACGAATAGAGTGTGTTGAGGTGAAACTGGGGACTGCAGAGTGGACCAGCCTGCAGGCAACACCTCAAGCATCAAGCTTCAAGTCACTGGTAATGAGTCATGATGTATCATATGACCCTAATATGACGTGGCAAGAAGGCACTGAAAAGTCTAACAGATCACCCAAGATCAGAATTGATCTTTTGAGCCAAGGACAAAGGAGGATAACTGCAGAGGCAAAGGAGAAGCCCTAACTTCCTCCGAATACTTCTGCCTTTCCCTGAATCAAAAACCATTACCACTCCCTGGGCCTCCATCCTTTACTTACTCAAGAAGTGGTCAGTGTTCCTTATTCCCTAGAGCAATGTAGAAGGAGAAGTTAAACCCATCTAATCTCAGAGTAAAGATGAGTCATCCCTCTTTGCCACATGAAGACCCCCTCGTCTCTCCCAGACACCCCAGGTCTCCTTTGTAATCCCTCATCACATGATCTATCTTTGGTCTATCACGGTTACCTGAGAATTTGCCGCCATGTAAATGTGGTCTTAAACTTGAGCTTTTTTCTTAACAACCGTGGCTAATATTGTTTGTTCCTCCAGCCTGTGAAGAAACTCAAAGGAATCTCACATCACCTCTGTGGTGCTCTTCTCTGAAATTCATAATGTTGACCTAATAATGAGAAAATCTCAGAGGAACTCAAACTGAGGAACACTATCCAACAAAACTGGCCACTGGTCTTCAAAAGTAGGCAGGTCATGAAAGGCAAGGAAAGACTGAGGAAAGACAGATTGGAGCAGGCTAGGAGACATGGGGACTAGGGATCCTGGATTAGATCCTGGTACAGAAAGAACAATAATGGAAAAACGGGGGAAATCCTGAGGTTGAGTTAATAGCATTGTACCAGTGCTCATTTCTTCATTTCAACAAATGCCCACAGCTGTATAAGAGGTGGTAAAAATGATCAAAGCAGACAGTTTAAGTGGTGCAAAGAAATTTTAACATTTCATAAAGCAGACAATCTCCTCTTGAACTGCAAAATGGGGCAGAAGGTAGGAAATTTTTATAAGATAAAGAGCAAGGAAGAAAACAATAGAATATCTGAATGGCTGGAGCCATACTCCACCTTGTTTAGGGTGAGAAAGAATAAGGAAGTAAGAGTTGGCATGTGGATTTTGGGAAAAAGCCAGAGTGCAGGTCCTTGTGACCGCTAGTGGGACTAGCACGGCAGACACAGAGTCAGGTGAAAGCAAGCAGTTTTACTGCAGCAAGTGAAAGACAAAGTCCATTCTTCAAGGTGAGGAGAAGTGGGCTGGGTTCAAGTGAACTCAGACACCTGTCCCACTCAGAGGACACATTTTGTAAAGGGGATTCTTTTGTTGTCCCTCCCTATTCCTGCCCAAGGGGTATTTTGAGTAGGATTTCTAGGACAAAGGCGGTCTTTTCCAGCAATAGGCATTTCCTCAATTGTGCATGCTTCTTATCCATAATTCACTCTGTTATAATGAGCTTAGTGTATGGGCCCATACATAATTTTATGTTAAGCAGATTATAATGAAGCAAAGTTACTGCAAGGTGGCTGCAGTCCTGTGTGTCCTCACAGTCAGTGGGTTTGAGTCGGTTCAGCTGGCTGCCTTTTGGGTCCCATTCTTTGGTCACAGGAATGTATGTGCTGCATTCTCGTTGGTCAGATTTTTATCTCACTATTGCAGGGTCTGGTCGGCTGAGGCATCCCCATCCCCATGCTGTTCCAGCCCCTCCCCAGGCTAGCCTATATAACGTAAGTATGGAGTCCAGAGGTAGCCGGGCATCTGGGGATTGGCTGCAGGACAGACTGCATTTCTGGTCAAGCAGAGCATTTACAGTCATGGAATTTCAACACATTTCGGTTTGCTGACATGGCAACCTGGGCAGAAACAGCTCCATCCTGAACCTAGAAAGTTATTTCAACCAGTGTGAACACTAAGTGGGGGCTGGGTGAAAGGTCTACAGGAAGGAACTCCACTGTCTTTGCAATTCTTCTGTGCATTTAAAATAAAAAGTTTAAAAAGTGACAATCCTAGGACTGCAAGATGGACTCAACTCTTTACGAGGAGATGCAGAAGTACACAGACACCACCATTGTCTTACCACCTTGTTCTTACTGGCTGCCGGTGGGGTGCTTGGTGGAAGTTGGGGCAGTAATGGGATGGGCAAACATTTTAATACCAGTCGCCCATTATTTCTTTATTAGAAAAAAATATTACTCTAACATATGACTATAATGATCCTGAGACAGTACAGAAATGGCATGATTTTCCAAATACAGGCATGACACAAAGAGCACTGCATTCCTGAGTCGGTGAACTTATGCACAGTTCACCCAGCTATAAAATTAGGACCAGAGACCAACTATCCTTTTCATTCTCATGTTTAACAACTCACCTGTATTGGAAGATTTTTGAATAATCAACTTTTTTTTTTTTTTAAAGCGAGAGTTACCTATCTAAAACACTGGTAAATTTGAAGGACTGTTCCTACTTATCTTTAAATGACATTATAGGTGATTTAAGTTCCCTCTTTATACCTTCATATTACTTTCCAAATTTTGTAACAAGTGATATGCAGTGCTTTTATAAATCAGGAAAAAACTAAACACAAACAAATATAGGAATGTCAGTGTCTTTTTAGACACACAGAAAACAAATCACATCTGAGAAGGCCACTGAAGATTTGGAATCGCTAATGATGTTCTTCTCTGAGAGACATCGCAAATTGATAAAATGTGTAAATATGGATGCCCGAAGGCTCAGCAAGATGCTAAAGTTTATTCTGATGAGTTTATTCTGTTTTCCACAATATGGAACTGTTTTTTCTCTTGCCTTGAAGTCTCAAATTACACTGTTTTGAGTTTATTCGACCAAAATGTTGCCAGGCTGTGGAGATGACCAAGAGTTAAAACACACAAATGTACAATTTGAATACAATGTCTTAACATGTTACATGAACTAAACCGAGACTTCCATGTTGGCCATGAAAGAGTAACTGGTTCCAGATTTCCTGTTCTGCTGTAAAAACCATCATGAACTGAAAAAACAATTTTTGTTTTTAAGGAAAGGTGCAGGCAGGAATGAAGGCATGTAGGCAGGCAGGCAGGAGCAGAGAGGAGGAAGGAACATTTTATTTTACTTTATTCAGTGGTTCATCGTGGCTTTCCCCCATACCTTGAACACAAAGTCGTGCTTGTGATGTACACGGACTATCTCTGCCAGAGGCAGCAGACCTCACCAGCACTCCACCAGGGCGCGGCAGGGACTGAATATTTGAGTGCCCCTAAAATTCTTATGTTGAAGGCAGGCCAAAGTGATGGTGTTTGGAGTTGGGGGCTGGAGGGGACAGATGCATATGAAGTCTCCAAGAAGAAATCAGAGCCCTTGTAAGAAGAGTAAGATACGTCAGAGCTTCCTCCCCACTCACACACCAGGAAGAGGCCACGTGCGTGCACAGCCAGACGGCAGATGCCTACCAGCCAAGAGGAGACCTGGGAATGTGGACAGCGCCTTGATCTTGGCTCAGCCTCCGAAACTCTGAGAAACAAACTTCTGCTCTGACACCCCCAGTCTGCTGTGTTCTGTAAGACAGCCTGAGTTAAGGCGACAGCGATAGATACACAGCTGAACAAAGTGAGTGTGGTAACTGTTCAGAGGCAACGGGTCACACAGGAGAGCGACTGTGAGATCAGGGAACTTTCTAGGCCCACTTGGAACAGCTGCACTTTTGTGGGGGCTGTTTCCAGAGCCGGCATGGGAGGAGAAACTCAAATTCAAAACAGTGGTCCTGTGAGGAGGAATGTGGGGCTCCTAAGGCAGTTAGAAGTTTGGGGGAAATATTCCAGGAAGGGGGTACTGTGCATGGGAACGCCCCCACCCCTGTTCTTGACTGTGGCCAAGTTCAGTTCGCACAGGTGCGACTGTGTATTCACCAGGGAGCTGGGCGGTGGCAAGGTGCCAGTTCAGTGTCGGGCATCTGATAGCACATTAGTAGCTGGTGATTCTTCGCAGAGTGATATTAGAATTTTGTGTATAATTTTTCTTCGCTAAGTTTGAAATTGTATCTAAATAAAAGTTACAAAGGAACTTGTCCCCGAAAGAAACAGAGCTTCCCTCAAACAAATGATCTGAGTCTGCCAGTCTTGCCTCTAAGCCACTTCCATTGATGCAGGATGGTGCCCAGCGAATGACTGCTTGCTTGGGATGATCCAACATGGAATTAAATATCTGACGGATATAATGTACCTAAGGACAATCCTAGGTCAGTAATCAAAGGCAGTCAGCATGGTAGCCTTCTCTTCCAAAATCCCGCACAATCTCACTGATGTGAGTTAATCATTTTCCTAGTCTCCCATAATATCAATTGCCCAGAATCAGTGAACTTAGCCTATGACATACTGATACTGAATGTTAAAAAAAATCTTGAAAACTGAGGGTGTGTGTGTGTGTGTGTGTGTGTGTGTGTGTGTGTGTTGTCATTATTGACAGCAGGACCAGCAATCGAGGAAATAGCTGGACATGGGGTCGAGAGGAAAAGGAACAGCAGGACTCTGCTGAACCTCCCTAGCCTCTAACTCTGCTGACCTTTACAAAATACTGGCTATTTTGCATCTACCTGTTACAGTCAACTACTGGGCAGATAACCCACACACTCAAATTTGGTTCAGGTGTTGACACTGATGGGAATGACAAAATTGATTACTTGGAGCACCCTAGTGGCTCAGACATTAAGTCTGTGGCTCAGGTATAATCCACATTAAATCCAAGGATCCGAGGTCACATCCTGGGGCTGTGGAGAACAATCAAAACGAGCAACGAAATGAATAAATAAATGCTTCTTCTCTTTCTTCCTTCCTGCCTGCCTAGTTGCCTGCATTCCTGCTTGCTTCCTTCCTCTTAAAACACTGATTACTCAGGTCAAAGATGTGTCTGGGGTAGCAGGTCAAGTGTCTGAAGCCTGAGATGGCGGGAAAGAGCTATAGAAGGAGAGACTCCGAGGTCCTACTGTGGTTAGGGGCCCGACGTGGAGGTTCCTGCGCAAAGGCCAGGGCTTTTATGGTTTGACTCTCCCACCAACACCAGAAAGAGGGGGGCACCCGGCTTTCTCTCCAGCTCTCCCAGATGTGGGGGAGAGAGGGAGGCAGGATGAGACTTAAAAGCTGTCAGCAAACATCAAGAAATGGACTCATGTTCTTTATGATAGCAGGCAAATCACACAAATGTCCCTTGATCAACACTTAGCTCAGGACCATATAAGACAGGAGACTCTGGGAAACCCAAATCTAGTTTAGAAAAGCTGATGCCACACAGAAGCATGACAGATACAACTTGACATGTTTATGATTAACAAAAAACAATTTTGTTAGATTTGCAACATTTTCTTGGCTCAGAATCCTGAAATCAATATGGAGGAGAAGAAAACGGTCCTGTGTTTGACTCTTGAAGTACACAGCTCTTCCTTTAGTCAGCAACACAGAAATGATATTCCTTTTCCTGGCAGGGAACACACACACTGACCTGTCTAATCTCTAATCTTCATCAAGGCCACCATTTTCCACAGATGTTATTTATAGGGATTGCTGGAAAGAGATATTGAGGCATTGGATGTCCATCCATCCTGCAAGCTTTTCTAAATTTTCCCCCTGGATCAAGTCAGCTTACCAGGGATCTACACACCTGGATACTGTTTTGGCCCCAGTAATTGATTTTAAATGGCCAACTATTCTTTGCTGTTTCTCCAAGAGGCGGTGTCCCTCTCTCATTGTTTTGAATCTGGGCTTCCTTGCTCTCCGTCTTCACCAAGAATATGCCGCAGCAGTAGCACTGTGCAACTTCCAGTGCTGCCTACAGCTTCCCTCCCCCCCCTTAGAATGGTCCTCTTGAACCAGTTGAGAAATGACGCCTCCTAGTTAACAAGCCAGATGAGTCCCCAGCAGACAGCCGGAGCAGCCATGTTGGATGATCCAGTCCTGCCAAGCTCATAGATGATACAGCTCCAGCAGACACCTTATACCCAACGAATTGAGGGAAGTAATAAATTATGGTTGTTGTGTTAAGCCAGTAAGGTTGGGGTGTTTTAATGTAGCAGTGGTTTAGTGTCCCCCCCACCCCTATGTTTTGTGGTATCTTACACTAAAATGCAGTAAGGTACTGGGTCATCTGCTTACATTGAGAGACACTAAGAGAAGATGGCATTTATACAAATGTCCTTACTCTCCAGTACACGAAATTTGCAAGAGCTTGTTAGGAACGCACAACGGAAATTCTTCTCACATACCAACCGTATACAGGGATAGGTGTTTCCTAAATAATTCGCCTCTATTTATTACTTACTGCCAATATGAATATTGTCACATCCCTTTCTCTCTTTGCTTTGTGAGGTCAGAAGCTTGGAACCAAGTTCATGGGCCACTTAGTCAGCCATGAACTAGCACTCAACATTTTTTTTTCTAGTTAAAATTTTCCTCTTCCTATATTCCTCAACTGCTTATCATCCCAGCATCTTGTATCACTTGCATTTTGAAAGTTACAGCAAATCCTCTGTAAACCCAAGCAAAATACAAATAAAACAGAGAAAACGCAGTTAGGTGAACATCACAATGCAAACTTCAAAATTTGTCATTCTACATTTTCTGTAAATGTCCAAGTGATGTCAAAATAAGAATCAAGACAATGAATTCAGTCTTATCCACCACGAAGGGCAGAAACAGGAGTTCGCTGATCCTATTTGTAGCCATGTTTCCAGGATATTTCTCAAGCCCTGACTCTGCAGCTCAAATACACAGGATGGAGTTCACAGAATGACAGACCTGAGGATATTCAATCCAAATCTCAGCACCTATGGATATGATTGGTTACACAGCAAAGGAAGTTAAGATCACCGATGGACTTAATGTTGTTGATCAGATGAGTTTAAAATAGGGAAATCAGTCTATCTTATTTGGGTGCGCCCAGTGTCTTCACAGCGTCCTTAAAAGTAGAGGAGATAACCAGAGGGATGACTGCCTGAGAAGGGCCCAACTCACCCACTCTTGCTGGTGTTACAGACGGAGAAGCCAGGCACCAATGAGCAGGGGAATCTCCAGAAACCAGAAAAAAACAGAAAACAGATTCTCCCAAGAGCCTCAGAAGGCACAGGACCTGCCACACCTACACTGCGGCCTAGCAAGACCCACTTAGGAACTCTGAGTCCAGGACTGTGCGGTAATACAATCACATCACTTGAGCCACTGCCTGGTGGTAATTGGTTAGAGCAGTAGCAGTAAAGCCAAACACAGGATCCTGAGCGATGCTTACGAACAGGTCCAAGCCTCCTTCTGAGTCTCAGGTAGCTAAGTCACAGGCTATGAAAGCCAGAGTTCAAGACCCAGGGCCAGATGGAGGGGGAAAGGAGGAATAGATCCAGTACGCTTTACCAGCTGGCCCCACATCTGCATCTCATCTCCTGCCTCCCTTCCACCTCTAATCCAGTCGCTTCCCTCCTCCCACCCCCCCAGGCAATGCCACTGGACCCCACCATGATGCTTATGCTTCGGGCACTACACGCTTGCCCTCAGCCTGCCAGGTCCTGTCCCCGCCACACTCCTGGTCCAACCTGTCCACTTGCCGAGTTCTTGCTCCTAATCAAAGGTCCCGCTCAGAGGCCACCTCCTCCCTGGAGCCCTCCTGAACTCCACCCTGCACCACTACTGACACACAGAAAGGGACCCGGCTGAGCACACGGTTCCTCATGTTATCGCATTAGCCTCATGGGTTTGTTTTATATACCTGCCCTTTCAGCCCCCAGAACCAACACTTTGACAGCAAAGATGGTGTCTTGGAAACCTCTGCCTCTCAGCAAACACGGTCCTGACAGGATGAATGGAACAGAAGCATGAGGACACAATGCCCTGCCTCACTGACACATCTTCGCCATCTGGGAAAACCCACTGGCAGTAGCGCAGAGTGGAGAGGCTGCCTCCGCCACAGGGTCCCCAGGACCCGCTCGGCTCAGCTGCGGGGCCGCGAGCACATCCCTGCCTGCCTCTGCACGTCTCTTTCCAGACCCATAGATGGAGTGTGGGAGAAAACATCTGCATTTCAGGGCTGCAGAATCAAATGCAAGGAGGAAGCGCTTGATAGATACTATGTGTTATCATTTATTTACAACCTATTCAAACAAGTCCCCGTTTATAACCAAAGATCAAAATCAACAGGGGCTCCAGCTTTTGCTCTAAGGGAGAAAATGCTCTTGCCAGCATAAAGCCTGCCTCAGAGCACTTCCTGCCCCAGGGTCCAGCCTGCACCTCTCCCGTCCTGGGGTCCGGATTGCTGCACAGATTCCTGGGATGAGATTCTCACAGAGCCAGAAAATAGTCAGAATGGAAAATCAAGATGCTTAGAGAGAGAGCCAGTCCAAGGAGATGTTCAGAGAAGGATCACCAGGGAATTGAGCTAACAAGCTCTGAGCCCACCAGTGCCCAGATTCTGGTTTTGTGAGATC
>RJWH01007072.1:30539-44954 GCA_004363575.1 Solenodon paradoxus | reverse complement strand
GAGACCTCCCACTGGTGCCAGCACCGAGGAAGGGTGGGGACTCTGCTAGGGAGGTGGCTGCAAGCCCACACTGAAGACCCAGGCCCCCTGCACTGGAAAGTGATGGGGCGGGGAGGGGTGCTTCTGCTGCAGACCTGGAAGGGATACGGGCCCAGACCCCCCAGCAGAGACTTCAGTCCTAGCTCAGTGAACAGGCGACAGGGCCCCAGCACACACAGCAGGTACAGAGAGCAGGCGGAGGTGTCTAACTGGGGCTCAGAAGGCAGGACAGGGAGTGGGAGGGAGGTTCCAGGAACTCTAAACTGGCTGTTCTGTCAGGCCCATTTTGCCTTAGTCTTGTCCTCCTCTTGACCATTAAGAAACGTTAGCATCTATAACTATGAACCTGGCAAGATGAAAGAGACAAAACTCCTGCCCTGAAAGATGAGAGCATAGACACCTCCCAGCCCAGAGTTTTCAAGCCTGCGGAGCTCTCAGCAGAGAGGCCCAAGCCAAGCACACCTGCCCACACCCACACCCACACACAGTGTGCACACGTCCTATACTCACATGTGCTCACGCACTCACACTTGGTGAGTGCACTCATGCACTTCGCCCATGCTTACACACCACTCACACTCACTCAAACACGCTCACACTCTGCGCCCTCATAAAGCCACCAGCTCACATACTCTCACACACAGGCTCACACCCTCCACACTCACCCAGTCACACACTTGCACACCTGCACACATACTCAGGTGCACACACTCATTCAGAGCAACACTGCTCTCACACACCCAGACTTCTCTAAGCTTTTCCTTAATCAAAGGGGCCTCTCTCTTTTAAAGCTCAGCAGCGGGGAGGGGGCTTCAACACCATTCCATCCCTTCGTAGATCAGAAAACTGAGACGGGAGCTTAGGCCACACAGCTGGCTTCCGGCTGGCTGAGCAGGGACAGCTGGCAGCTGGGGTGGGTCCTGGCTGTCTGCCCTCAGGGGCAGGGCTCAGAAGAGAAAACAGTAAACACTGCAGGCTCCAGACAAGGGCTGGTGGCAGACCAGGGCAGAGAGAGAGGGCAGTGCCTGAAGTCAGTCTCCTGTGAGCAGGGATGGCTTCCTGGAGGAGGGGGCCTTATACCGGCCAGAATGTGCTGCACAAATGGAAGGGAAAGAGGGCAGTGAGGTGGCAGGTGGGTGGAAAGTTCCAATACAAAGAATTCTGTGAAAAGAAGCCAACTGAATTGAGCCTCTGCTATATGCCTACCTCTGTTCAAGCGTGTGGCACAGGACAACTGTGACAATCCTCAAATGTGGTCCTTACGCCGCCCCTCCCCCACCCCAGGGGACGGCTTCACCTAGGAGCTCCTTTAAAACAGGGGTTCCTGGGTCTCGCCCCGGGGTCACAGAAACCAGTCTCTGTGGACCAGTCTACAGTTTTAGTAAGTCTGCCTTTGTGGTCAGCTCCCCAAGTGATTCTGAGGCTCCCTGGAATTCGAGACCTCCTTAGCCCAAGAATGAGACCAGGTGTTAAAACCATGCGGGAGATGTGGGAGAGACACAGGATAAATCAGCCACAGGAAGCCTGGCCATGTGACTTACCTGCTTACAGGGGGAGGCACAAGCAAAACCTGGGGTGAGAAACAGAGGACCCACTCCCAGTTCCCATTCTGCTGCTTTCTAGCTGGGTGACCTCGGGGCCCTGGAGCTCAAAGCCTCACTCTGTCCCCCACTCCCAACCCCCACCCTCCCCACCCCACCCCCACCTCCCCCCACCCCCTCCACCCCCGTCAAATTGCCAGGACCTGTCAGGTCTGAGGTCTACTCTTCTTTGTGAGTCGCCTACCACAGTTTACAGCTTCTGGCAGGAGACACCAGACCCCTGGGTCAGAGATAAAAGACTGCATGACTCACAGCTTGGCCAGCTGCTCTCCTTCCCTGTTTGCAAAGATCCTTCCCTCCAAACACCATGGGGACAATGCAAATTTTGACCTAGACCGGCAGCTCTGTAGGCAAAAGGGTTTGCATCTCAGCTGAGAAGCCCCAAGCTCTGGGAAGCCAAAACTTTTTGAATGGTTGTAAGCAAATTTGTCTGATCCTTGCTCGGGAGGCGGGGTGGGGCAGGGAGAAACATCATCATGATTATGCAGAACATTCAAAACCCTTTCTCCACTCAAGGGGGAGATGCTATCTCTAGCTCCTTAGGCAAGTCACCCCTAAAACTTCCTGCAAAAATAAGCTGAACAGAAGCTGTCAGAGGTTCGGGTCACAAGATGTGCAGAAACGCAGGGGATTCGTGGAAAATTACCTCCCAGTGAAGGAGAATGTCAATATTCACCTTGCATGGCGGTGATAAGCTTCAAATCAAATTATGGGAGTGAAAGTGAGGGATAATTAGAGAGGAGATAAGCACAAATAATGAGTCAAAGGTTGAAATTGATAAGCAGGGGGCCTTTCACAACAGAACTTGTGGGAACAAAAAAAAAAAGGAAAATATTTGCAACCAGTATCATAAAACAAAGACTAATCTCCTGAAGACATATAAAGAGTTCCTACAAATAACTAAGAGACCAACAAGCCAGGAAGGAAAAAAGAGCAAAGACTATGAGCAAACCTTTCTGGAAAAGAGTATACAAATCACACCCCTGCTCACCCCCAAGAAAGGTGCAGGTAGGAATGAAGGTGGGTGGTGTCAGGCAGGCAGGGAGAGAGAGAAGGAAGAAGTACTTTATTGATTTTTATTTAGTTGTTCATCTTGGTGGCTCACTGCCCATTCCAGGACAGGAAGCTGGAAGCTTGGGATGTATGAGGACCAAGCCCTACTCCACCAGGAGTAAATGTTCAAACTCACTCACTGGAAGAGATGTGCAAATTTAGACCACCATGAAATCTCACTTTTTCTATGTCAGATTGGTTAAAATGAAAAGGGCAGGAAACTAACCATTTGTCTTTGGTTTCTGTTTGTTTCAAAGAAAGCTACAGGCAGGAATGAAAATGAGTAAGGAGGCAGGCCAGCAGGAAGAGAGAGGAGGAAAAAACATTAATTTTATTTAGTTGTTCCTCTTGGCTGTTCACCAGGGCCCTGGTCTCAAACCCTGGTCATAAAGACATGTGGATTATGTCCAGTCAACTCACCTGCACCCTGCTGGTGCACCAAACTTACTGTTTGTTAGGAATATGGGGAACTGGACAATGCACACGTTGCTGGTAGTGGCAAAATCTATATAAACTTGATGCACAGTGATTCCCAACATCCAGCAACGTTTTTAATACAATTCCTAGACCCACTGACTTCTCTTATAGGTATTTATCTTTCAGATGTACTTTTGCACACACACAAATGACATAATACATGGGAATTCACTGCAGCATTATTTATTAGAGTAAAAGAGTAAACAAGTCAGAAGGCTATAATATGACACCTCTATGCAGCCAACTACGGGGCAACCATCAAAAAGAATGAGGGATGCACCCTGGTGGAGTAGCAGTTTGGTCAGCTGCCTCCAGCTGAGCACAGTCTTCATATATTCCAAGAAGCCAGGGCTGTGGGGTGGAGGGGAAAACAACCAAGAGGAACAACTGAATAAAATAAAGTGCTTCTTCCTCCTGTCTCTCCCTGCCTGCCTGCTCGCCTTCATTCCTGCTGGCACCTTTCCTTTAAAAAAAAAAAAAAGGAAGGAAGAAGAATAATGATGGAATTCTCTATGGGCTGATAGGAAAAAGCTTTTCTAGTATTTTATTAAATGAGAAAGTAAAACTACAGAGACACTACGCTTTGTGTGAAGCTCCAGAGAGAACACAGGCACACGTGTTTGTAAGAGGACAGCTTTACACAAGGAAGTGCCAGCAAACATTCTCCTGGGAGCAGGGCTGGGAGACTAGATTCAAAGGCTGCAGTAAAGCTAACAGTCTGTGGGACAACCTCCGTGCCTTTATATCACCTCTTCCAAAACTATATATAAAATACATCCATAAACAAAGACAACTTGGCCAGTAGATCTGCCAAGAAATGTGAACGGGCTAGGACCCCAAGCTCGGGCCCAGCTGGCTCAGTCCAGTCTCTCTGGCCCAGGTGGCCTCGGTGCACAGTTCCCAGCCGGCCCAGAGCCACAGCCAGGGAGCGACTTCTCCCTCCCGTGGGAAATGTGGCCAAGACTTGATTCATGAATCCACTGCAAGTTTTAAAGCTGTGTCATCCAAGGCCAGTTACTTAACCTCTCAGAATCTCCGTCTCTGAAATGGGGGTATTAGGGCCTGGCATGCAGGGAGCCTTCAATAGCTGACACTTCTTATCACTAAGAAGTGTGTCTGTCAACTCTGACTCAGCAGGAGCTGATTCCAGAAAAGACCCTGCGGGAGTCACTCACTGCCTCCTGTGCATTGGAGGGAAGGAGGGGTTTTCTTCCCCAGGCTGGGGTGGGGGACATTGCAGGCCAGGGAAAGGTGCAGGCAGGCCTGGACCTGGACCTGCAGGAATGTGGGGAGCTCAGGAGCAGGAGCACTTCTGTGTGGCTGAGTGGAAGGGGAGGCCGTGGCGGGGAGAGCAGCCTAGGCCTGCAGCTGGGCAGGGGAAGGGGGTGCAGATTGGCAGACAGTCACTGTGGGTGGGATCGGGTAGGGCTCGTGGAGGACATGACTGGGGGACAATTACAAGGTCAGATTGGCCATGACCAGTGTCTGAATAAACACTAAATAGTGGTACCAATCTGGCACCCAGCAGGGCCCACCTCAGCCCCACCTCCCCTCTTGGCGTAATGTTTGCCTCACCAGCTCAGAGATCATCTGCATTTTTTTTGTAAACAGACCTGCTTCACCAAACCACACCTTCCTGTAACCACAAGCCAGGTGCTCAGCCCAGCTCCCCAAAGCTCCATGGACCTGGCTCCCACACAGGCCCACACACTGAGAGGTACAGGCCACATTTCTCCTGGGGCTCATCCCTCACCCTGGGGCGCCAAGGGCCAGGCTAGGGAGGCTGCGGGGAGTGTTGGTGCCTGGTGCCCTCAGGCCTGGCCGGCCTCTGCACTCCTTCCCCTTCACTCCACAGCATCTGAGCAGGAAAATGACTCACCCCACATCCCTCCCACCCTGCCCTGTTCCTGACCCCACCAGACCTGGCCTTCTCAGCTCTACCTCAGCACCAGCTCCAACAGCACGAGCCAGGCCTGCTCCAGCAGAGGTCACCCCCAGCTGGGGAGACACAACAGGCTCTGTCTGACATGCCAGACCCACAAGGAAACTGAAGACCCCAACCCCTTTGACTACTAGATCAGGTTGTTTCTGGCATCCATTATGCCCATTTCTTACAACAACCTTCCAAGGAAGATGTGTACCCACCCATTTTACAGATGAAGAGACTGAGGTACAGCGCATTTAGTGACTTGCCTAAGGCCATGTGGGCAGGTAACAGTGCAGCTGACTCCAGCCCCCTGCCTTTCACTAGCGCATACCTTCCCACAGACCCTTTGCCAAACTAGGGGAAGCCGCTGGTCCTGTAGGAAAGGGTGCTGGACGTAGAGTACCCAGCCCTGGATCAATTCCCTACTCTGTCTTTCGGCAGCTGGCTGTCCACGGGCCAGCCCTCAGTCTCTCTGAACTGGTTTCCCAGGCCATGTGACAGGGACACCGAGGGGCCTGTGCAGCCCCCGAGCATTCAAGGGCTCAGAGAGGTTGGCAATCGGAAAGTGCAGTTTCACGGAAGGGGTTGGAGGCCCAACTAGCGGCCTGGCACAGAGGAAGGGGGTCCAAGTCCGACAGCGCAGGCCACCAGCCACCAGCCCTTTGCTCCGAGCGCCACGGGCACCGAGGGCTCGGCAGCGCGGTGGCACAGCGACCCCTGGGGGCCATACGGAGACTCGCTCCGCTGCTGTCGCCTCGGTCCTTCCACTCTGCTCAGTTCTGAGAGCGGAGGCACCGGACAGGGCCGGCTGGGGAAGGGCAAGTCCTACATTCCGGGCTACCATTTGGTCGCCTTTCAAAGACTCTTTGACCTGAGAGTGGTCCAAGAGAAAGAGCCTCAAGAGGGTTCGGAGTCCAAGGCCTGGAGTCTAGCTCTGTGGCCCTGGGCACCCGTCTTTTCCTCTTGCCAATAAAGGAATGAAGGAGGCGGACTCTCCAAAGATAGGTAACCTCTCTCCCAGCCCTAACGTGCAGTTTATCTGACACTCCATTTCCTTGTGTGTAAAATTGCCACAAGGGGCCGCTGCAGCCACAGCTGTGCGGCTCACACTCTCCCTGCCGACCCGCGGCCCCACCAGGTCCCTGCCGGCAGCGTCCACTTTCCAGGACCGGCCCTTCAGGAATTACAACAAAACCCTAATGGTTTTTGTTTTGTTTTGTTTTGTTTTTAAGGAAAGGTGCAGGCAGGAATGAAGATGAGCAGAGGCAAACAGGAAGGAGGAGAGAGGAGGAAGAAGCACTTTGTTTGATTTTGTCGTTTATCCTGACCCAGAACGCAAACCTGGGTCCTTGGGATGTATGTGGACTGAGCTTTGGCCAGATGCAGTTGACCAAACTACTACTCCATCACGGTGCATCTAACCCTAATGTCTTATCAACTTCCTAGGACAGTCCCCTCAATTTAATCCTTTTCTTTTCTTGTTTTTTTGTTTTGTTTTGTTTTGTTTTTTTATGAAGGAAAGGTGCAGGCAGGAATGAAGGCGGGAAGATAGGAAGGCAGAAAGAGAGGAGGAAGAAGCACTTTTTTATTTTTATTATTTAGTTGTTCACATTGGTTGTTTCCCACTGGACCCAGGACTTGAACCTGTGGGCTGCGCCCCTTTGAAGGTGATTGACCTAACTGCTGCTCCACCAGGGCACGCCTCAATTTACAGTTTTGTTAAGAGGTGAATTTTAGTGGGGCCCTCGGAGATCAAGTTATGGAAAGCTAGGCAAACCAGGAGCACATACCCAGTGAGACCTAGAAACATCCCTAAGTCAGCAAGGGGCTGGAGACAAGATGCCTTAAGGAAATCCCACCAGCCATGGGATCTCATGCACGTGAAGTCAAATCTAGAAGGACAGTGAGCCCCTCACTTGCTGTGGATCCTCAGACAAATCAATGAACTTCTCTGAATTCTGGGTTCCCTCAGAGCCACCCAGTGGAAGGAGAACCCCAGAGATTGCCCTGCACAAATAGGAACGTAGGCATAGGTCCTGCACACAGGACCCAGCAGTGGGTCCTGCCTCTCTGGCATGGCTTTCAAATGCTGGTGATCCAGCCCAGCCTCAAGCTTCCAACGCTCAGCTCTCTCCCCCTCCCCCATTCCACGGAGCTCCCTGTTCTTGAATGTGCCAAGCTGGCTCTGACCTCTAAGCTCTCCATGTGTCCTGCGCCCCCGTTCTATGCCCTCCAGTGCTCCACTTTTTCCTATCCCACCTGCATCTCTCCTTCTCTGCCTGACCCTCCCCTCTGGCCCAGTGTCCTTGGTTGGAGCTCCCCAGCCTGTATTCTTTCCCCATTGCAGCCCTTAGCTCACTAGACGTGGCATCTGGTTACCCATGTGCCTCCTGGTGAGATGAGATCCATGAGAGCAGGGACCCTCTGCAGGCGGAATGCCTGCGGGCTGTAGGAATGACCTGGCAGGGGAGTGAGGCCCCTGCAGTCCCCACCCCCCACCACACCCCCGACCACGGAGCTGCTTTGGATGCAGCCTGTCTGTTTCCCTTTCCCTTCAGCCCCAGGAGCATCCCTCTGCACCCGTGTCCCACTGGCTCCCGATTCGTGATCCTTTGCATTCATCGTGCCTGAACTTGCCAAAATTTTCCTCAGAAAATGCTCAAGCATCTCAGATGTAACCAAGAATAGAAGGGAGGAAACCAAGGGAAAAAGAAAAGAGGATTTTGTTTTATTTGTGTCTGGACCTGAGAGAAAACCAGCAAGGCTCTCCCCTGCCACTAAGAGAAGCCGTGACATTGGACGGAGAGAGGAGAGGCCCCGTGGAGAGGGAAAGCTTGGGGAACATAGATTTTCTCTTAGGTTGATGAACCTCAGAATCGTAAATCAGAGGAGCCGCAGCCCAGAATGTCCTCCTTTCATCAGTTCACCCCTGAGCCCTGTGGTCACCAAGCTCAGGCCTCAGCCGCTCCACAAAGGAGAAGGGCTCATTGAGATGTCAGTGCCGCTAGTCTCACCTGTCTGAACCTGTCACTGAGAACGGATGAGCACGCTTCTCTGACGCTCTGGAGCCAGGCCAGCCTCAGTCTCAAATCCAAACCTTTCACTTATGTGACCTGAGACAAGACATTGAATATCTGAGACTCAAGATCTTTTTTTTTTAAAGCAAAGGTGCAGGCAAGAATGAAGGCGAGTAGGCAGGCAGACAGGAAGAGAAAAGAGGAAGAACCATGTTATTTATTTTATTTAATCGACTTTGGTGCTTGAGATGTGCGCAGACTGCACTCCTCTAGAGGCGGCTGACCTGACCACCTCTCCACCAGCGCACACCGAGACTCAGGATCTTGAGACGAGACCTTCCTCTTCTTGTGGCTGTGAAAATGAATGAAGTAGCATATCTAATGTGCCTGGAACCTTGCAGAAGCTCAACCACCCAACTGGGAATCCTTAAGCTTTGTATCTTTATCCAAGTTAGTAATACAATTCTCATATTGCTCCTTGCCAGGGAGACAGTGTCCAGCTCAGGGGCACAATGTACACAGTTGTGAAGACACAGGGAAAACAGGGAGCAAGCATCTGCTGGGACATGGCAAGGCCCTGCCATGATCATTGCTCAGAGGTGGAGATGGGGGCAGGGACTCCCTACCTTTTCCTATGCTCAGCTTCCACAGACCAAAGCAGAGATGCTCCACCATTCCCTTGACTGGTCTGTGCCCGGGAGGGAGTTTCTGAGAAACTCGAAGACCTGCTTCGGTCTTCAGGCCTCTCACCCTCCTTCAAGTTTTCTGCCCTGCTGACTAAGGTAGGTCAGGGTCCCAGATGTCCCAGCAGCATCATCAGAGATCACCAGCATTTCCAATGGATTCAGCAAATCAGGCAGGAAATTCTGCGTACTCTATCTTCTTCTTGGAAACTCATGAAGTACTTTAAGAAAACAAAGACTTTTAAAAATCCTGTAAATAAAGAAAACCATTTGACTTGTTTCCACATTTTCAAGTGAATTTGATCACAAGAATTTTGGAGGGAGAGAGGGGATACTTTCTCTTTATTAATACACCAAGGAACATACACTGGAAAATCCAGAAACCCAAAGAATTCAGAAAGGGACTCTGATTCAGAACCATTATGAAGAGAATGCTTTGCACACCCACACACGCGCACACACACATTTTGTACTTCAACTATGTCGTTTTGCTGTGAGCTTTGAATTCTCTGTTTCTTTTGTATTACCTGAGGTATCCATCAGGACTGACTGAAGTGCTCTTGGAAAATCTGTGTTTTAGTCATGTCAAAGGGATTAGAGGGGAAGGATTTGGTTTTATTCATGTTAGGGTCTGAGAGAAGGGAGAAAGTTGCGGCTGAGGCTGAGGGTGGTGAAAGCCAAGGTGGATGTGAGACATGGCAGAGAAAATTAGAGAGATCAGGAATCATGGATTTCCCTGGCTCAGAAAGTCTGCGGACACTCCCCACCCCACTATCTCATTCCTTCATGTTCCCACCAATTCTTCCATTCACTGAGGACCCAGAGACAAGAAATAACTGGGACAGGGACTCATTGTTCATGTATGACTGTTTGTTTCCTAAGAAGGGAATTTCCAAAGCTTTTCTGCTGGTGGGAGTTACTCTGCACCCAGTAGGTGCTTTGTGATTATTTTAGGCTCTCTGAGAGGGGTTTGAGAATCACACCGATCCAGATGCTTTGTCAATTACATCGTCCATCTGAAACTGGCTTCCCACGGGTAAAGAAGTTTGGTTGTGGGGAATAAAGTGGATGATTTCTATAAAGTCCTGCCACACGCCCACACAACATCCACTACAGTCATGACGAGCCTGGTGTGGAGGGAAAGACAAGGATGACAAGGAGAATTACTGTTGTAATCAACAAACACACCCTTGGAGAGAGAAGGGGACTCATCCAGGCATAATGCTCTCAGCTGGAGGGCAGGGGCCTTGCAGTGACCATGTGGTGGGCGCCCATGGGGAGCTGCAGTGATACAACCCAGCCTTGATGGTTGCTCAGAGAAATGGGTGCTGGGAGCCTGATGGCTGACTCTCGTTTCCTTATAGCTTCCAACCAGGATGGAGACCACTTGTCTTCCTGCCATATCAATTCTCTGCTAGGAGTTTATTCAAAATCAAGATTGAGGTCAGTTCTTGGCCAATAGAGCTAGAAAAAGGTGGAGAAACTGAGTGGAAGTGTGAAAAGGATCTGGGCTTATCCGAAGCTCTCAGGATGCAGTTCAGACTCTTCACCTTCCCCGTGACTTGCCCCACCTTCCCTGACACCAACCCACCCTTACTTCTCACCAGCCCCTCCTCACACCCAGAAATGTCACCTCCAGCCCTTGACTGATGTCTTCCCCCTTCTCAAGCCATTCCTTTCCCCCCAACACATGCACAACACATGCACACCCATATGCACACCCTATCTCCATCAGCTCTCACCTGGATCGATTCCAGTCATCTTTCAGGTCTCAGCCCAGCACCGCCTCCATGGAATGTTCTCTGATTCCAAAGACTGGGTTAGCCACTCCTGCTGTGCCCCAAAGCCTTGCACTCTTCCAGTATGGAACTCAGCAGGCTCTGGGGTGTTCTGTCACCAGTCTCCCCAGTCAGGCTCTCTGGGGCAGAGCCTTTGCCTTGGCCTCTGCTGTGACCCCGGCCACCAGCAGTGAGCCTGCATCAAGCAGGCCCTCGTGAATGCGTGTTGAAGGAAGGGGTAAGGACTTGTTAAGGGTGGACAGGGCCTCCACTTGGGGGTGCCAGTGAGCAGGGAGTTTGGAGGAGCCCCCTTCCTCTCCATTCTCCCCCACCTTTGGAGTTCAACTGTGAGTCCTTCTTGGGTTTGATGTGTTCTTGATTCCCTCCCTGGAGGACTCCGTCTGTCCTAACAGACATGCCTCTGGCAGTCCCCCACAAGTCTTAGTAACGCCAGGGGACCTGATGAAAGGGACCACATCTAACTGGGTCTGCCTTGAGTTAAGACGAAAATGGTATGTCCCTGAGGCTGAAGGTGCTAGGGCAACAAAGATGGATGGAGAGATCCCTGGGGAAGAGAGATCCTAAAGCTTGCAGACATCAAAGCCATCTGAAGACGGAAGAATGGGACGCAGACAGTGTTGGATCAGCAGAGTCCTTGGGAACTGTCTGGTCCGACTCCCTCATTGCTCCTTTAATTGTTCACTCATTCTTTTTTTTTTTTAGGAAAAGTTCCGGCAGGAAGAGAGAAGAGAACATTTTATTTTATTTTTATTTAGTTGTTCACACTGGTGCTGTTCCCTTGGACCCGGGATTCATACCCAGGGGTATATGGCCTATGCTCATTCAGAGGCGACTGGTCTAACCACTCTTCCACCAGGGGGCATCCACACATTCATTTAGCAAATTCCAACAAAGCGTCTAGAGAGGGGAAATTGAGGCCAGATCACAGAGTTCACGCTCAGTTGTTTCACAGTTGTCTGAAAACAGCATCTCTCTGCTCTTCAGAAGCTCCTCTCTGATCTTAGAAAGTGTTAGAAATGGCTAGAAGTCAGAGAGGCAAGCTCAAAAGGCAGGATTTGGAGCCCGGCCAACCTTAGTGTAACCTGGGCAAGTTACTTCCCTTCTCCAGCCTCAGCCTCCTGCTCTGTGTAGGGAAGCCACCATACCTACGTCTCACAGGGGGGGTCCTGAGAGACAAACAAGATGGCAGACAGATGTCCCTGTGCTGCGTCTGTCACAGGAAGTCTCCGCAATGCCATGGCCAGGTCAGGAGGCCTGAATGCCCTCACGGTCCCCTGTCCCCACCGCACCAGTCAGCACTCACCAATCTGCTTGTCTGCCTCAGGCACTGGGCGGTGAGCCCCGTGGGGAAGAAGACTTCCTCTGCTGTGTTTGCAATTTTATTCCCAACCCCTGACATGGAAAAGGGCTCAGTAAATTCTTGTCAAATGAATGATCTGAAGAAAGGATTCCACTCTTTGGAGGTTCCAGGTGGAGGTTCCAGTTAGAGGTTCATAAAGAGGCGACCCCGCCCACACTCTGCTGTGTTTTAACCTCACACCAACGTTTCCCTGAGTTTTATTTGTGGGTGTTGATGGTGGGGCTTCACCTCCTAAAGCTTTCCTTTGGGTGGCTTGAGAGTCCCCTGGGAGAGCCCTGCTGGCTCTCACCTAGTCAGAGGAAAGAGGAGGCCACTAATTGTGTTCCTGTTCGAGCCTGAGAGAGAGAGAGCATCAGGGCCTGAGGCCACCAGAGCCAGCAACAGCCTCAACATGTCTGGAAGGAGAGGGGAATTCAGGGAGATCAAAGCGATCAGGGTTTATGAGTGCTGAAGAGCAGAGGTTGGAGCCAAAAGGAGTTCAGAGACCATGCAGCTCTCACTCGTTCCTCCACTAGTCACTGGGCTACCCATCCCACCCTTTGGCAAGCACAGACCCAGAGCCTTCTGGAAAGAAAATAGAGGTCCCAGGAAAGGATCTACGTGTGTGAATATAACCCCCTTCTCAGCACTGTCTGCAGTCCTTGCTCCCACGTAGGGCGTTTCTCACAAGCTTCTACCTCGGGTTGTCTCTGTATTCAGTGGCCACTCAATAATTGCCTGAGGCCAGAGAGGGCAGAAAGAGCACCTATTTTGGAGCCAGATCAAACTAAATTTGAGTTTTGTTGACTCACTGATAAGCTGTGCCACCTCAGACAAGTTACTTATCCTCTCTGAGCGAGAGTTTCTTCATCTATAAAATGAGCATAATAATACCAGCTTCTTTGGATCAGATTTCATAGATTCAAAACTTGACTCTGTCACTTAGACACTGTGTGATCTTGTTGACACATTTATTGTCTCAAGTAAGTTTACTTATGAAAATATGAACAGCATGAGGTTACTGGATCAAATACAGTGAGACATAAAGATTGCATGTGTGTGTGTGTGTGTGTGTGTGTGTATGTGTGTGTGTGTGTGTGTGTGTGTGTGTGTTTTAAGGAAAGGCACAGGCAGGAATGAAGGCAAGCAGGCAGGCAGGAGGAGAGAGGAGGAAGATGCATTTTATTCATTTTTATTTAGTTGTGCATCTTGGTCGCTCTCCCCAGTCCCAGACATGAACCAAGGTCCTTGGGATGTACATGGCCTGTGCTTCATTCAGAGGCAGTTGATCAAACCACTACTCTACCAGGGTGTACCTATAATCTTTCATTTTACTTTTAGATCTAGTATCCATTTTTAGTTAATTTTTGTATAAGGTGTGATGTTTAGCATGAAGTTCAGGGGTGTGTGTGTGTGTGTGTGTGTGTGTGTGTGTGTGTGTGTGTGTGTAAGGGAAAGGTGCAAGCAGGAAGAAAGAAGAAACACTTTATTTTTACTTAGTTGTACATCTTGGTTGTTCTCTCAGCCCCAGACATAAGCCTGGATCCTTGGGATGTATGTGGATTATGCTTTGGCCGGAGGCAGTTGACTGAACCACTACTCCACCAGGGCTCTGACATGCGAGTTTCTAGGACAGTGCTTGGCACACAATAAGTGCTCCATACATGTTTGTGCCTGCCCGCTGTTCTTATTCCTGCTCCTCGGAGACGGTGCCTCCCAGTGTGGAAGCCAGAACTTAGCCTTGCAGCCTCCCTGCAGGGAGCACAGACGCGTGATCAGGCTCCCAACCAAACACATGGCATTGTCCTGCAGCTGGGAGGCGAAGTCCTGAAGGAGGGCCTGCCCGCGGGATCTCTTCTGGCAGGAGTGTGGCCCCAGATGTCTGGCTTCTAGAAGTAGCCTGGAATGTGCCACCAGTCCCCCCAGAGGGTGGCGTGTTGATCCCTCCTCCAGCCTCATTGCTGGGAGTCTTTCCCAGAGACCCCATGACTCCCCGAGCCACCCTGAGTAAATGGCTTCGGAGCATGGGCTCTGGTCTTTGCCGGTGAAAACTCTGACAACACGCAACTGAGTGAAAGGAGAGACTGAGGCAAGAGACGCCAAAGAAATCTCTGCTCCATGTCTGTCCTGGTTGGCTTGGGCCATCAAACCGAAATACCTCAGACTGGGCGGCTTACACAGCAGAAATGCCTTCTCTCCCAGTCTCACAGGCTGAAGTCCAAGATCACGGGGGCCCAGGCTTGCTTCTAACGAGGTCTCTCTCTCTGGCTCGTGGATGGCAGCCTGCTGGCCGTGTCCTCGGAGGGCCTCTCCTCTGTGGGAGCTCACACTTGGGGGCTCTGTGTGTCCCAGTGTCTTCTGCTTGCAGGGACACCAGTCAGACTGGATTAGGGCCCACGCCTGTGGTCTCATTTTAACTCAGTCACCTCTTTATCTCTCTCTCTCTCTCTCTCTCTCTCTCTCTCTCTCTCTCTCTCTCT
>RJWH01007072.1:17627-30439 GCA_004363575.1 Solenodon paradoxus | reverse complement strand
CCAGACCACTGGGCCACATGGCGAAACCCAGTCACATCTTTAAAGGCTTTATTTCCAAATACAGGTGCAGTTGAAGGTAATAGGGGTTAAGACAAATGTGAATTTGGGGAAACACATTCAGTCCATTGCAGTGTCTACCAGACACTGTAACTTCAGCCTGTTACAAACTGGTTCATCTTCTACCCCAACACGATGTTCATCTTGGACTCAATACAGTTTTTGGAGTTAAAACCAGAACCAATTGAAGTATCACCAGGCCTGTGGTAGGGAGTCAGGCTGGTACAGGATGAGTGTGTGTGTGTGTGTGTGTGTGTGTGTGTGTGTGTGTGAGAGAGAGAGAGAGAGAGAGAGAGAGAGAGAGAGAGAGAGAGACAGAGAGACAGAGAGAAACAGAGAGACAGAGAGACAGAGAGACAGAGAGACAGAGAGACAGAGAGAGAGAGAGAGAGAGTTCAGACTCAGGACTCAGGACGTGGGCGGGGGGAGTTCAGGCTGGTGCTGAACAGGGCATGAGGGGCGTTCAATGTCTCTAGACTGGGACAGTCCTGGTCAAATTAGGACAGAGTGGTAACCCTGCCCATCATCCAGTTGCTCAGACAAAAGATGCAGAGACATCCTGACTCCACGCTATTTCACGCCAACATGCAGTCCTTCTGGAACACTGACGCTCCCCACAAATTATGTCCAGATTTGACACCTCTGACCCTCTCCACTCTGAGTGTCATAGTTTCTCACCTGGATGGCCATCCTTCAAATGGTCTCTGCTTCTACCTTTGGTCCCTTGGTCTCTTATCAAATATCAGCCAAAAAGGTCCTTTGAAGATGTAATTTAGATGGTGCTACTTCTCTGCTCAAAGCCCTGAGTGAGGGTCAGCTCAGCAGTGCGGCTACCGGAACAACCTCAGCATTCACTGGATCAGCACGATGACCCTAGTTCCGCTCGTGGAAAGACTGCTGTGTGGTTCCTGCTCGGGCAACTCTCCCAAAACTACCCCTCCAGCAAAGAACTCCTTCTAGCCTCTGCCATCTGCCATCTTGGAGCCCTACGTCCAGTTGTGCTTTGAGTCACACCCCATTTCAGCGAGCGTGACAGGCATGTTCTTAGAGTGTCCCCCAAAGCCCTGTGTGATGTAGCCCCGCCTTACCTGTCTGACCTTATCTTCCACTGCTGATTTCCTTCCTCTCTCTGCTCCAGCTGGAGCACCGACCTCCTTCTCTTGTTTGAGCAAAGCAAATATGTCCCACAATAGGGCCTTTACACACCATGCCCTTGCCTCGAGTCACCTCCCCACACACCTGCTTGACTCTCTCACTCTCAGTGACCCCAACCTTGGCCACCCGATTTCACGTTGTCATCCGTCCCCCATGCCACGCACACCCAATCCTCTTACCATTCCCTACTTTTCTTTGCACTTACCACCGTCAAATATATTAGCCTAAATTTACATGTTACATTTACATGTCCCCACTACCCATCTCTAAGGTGCTCCATGTAGGCAGGAATCTGTCTCTCTTGTTCAATGAACAGTATCTGGCCAGAGGAAGTTAGTATATATTTATCCCATAGAAGTTATTGAATGAATGACATGAGAATCAGAATGATTACCTGGCCTAGGTGGGCCTGAAGACAGTGAAAATCCAACTCTTATTAAAATAAGGGACTCTAGAAGCCCATGGCATGCGGTGATGACTTAAGGATTGACTATAGTTTCTTCTATCTGTATGTTGAGCTCAGAAAAGAGCAACATACCCAAATCCATAAATTCTGGACTCTGTGGACAAGGGACTAGGGAATTCCTATGATTATACTAAAAAAAAATCTCATATTCCTTGTACTGACAAGGCTGAAGTAGCTAATCGTTCCTCTCAAAGCTGAATTCTCCAAGTTGTCCAATCACAGCCTCAATTGAAATCACAACCTTGCCAAGTCAGTTATGCAAATTGTAGACCATTGATCAGGAAAGAAGGGCTCCTGTAGAACTGGAACAGAAAAACCAGAGAGGCTATAATGGACTTGCAGTGCCCCCAAATCCAAATTATCCTCACACACCACCCTATCACCCTTCATTGCCCCCAAAATGATAAATAAATGATCTCCCTGGGAGAGGAGATCAATTATAAAGTCAAACCTTAGAGAAGGCTTACACACCAGGAGAAATGCAAGATGGTGCTCATCTAGATCAACAGAAATGTAAAGACTGGGTTTGGGAATGGATTCAAATTTTTGATTAAGTTGAATAACCAAAATGAAGGCATTCACCAGATTTTCAGCTTAGCTGCTAACTTGAAAGATGTGAGTGAACTTGGGTTCTTGAGTGCAGTCCAAGAAAGAATTCTGAGGCACCTCAACTCAGCAGCACAATGAAAGCTTATTAAAGGGAAAGGCACAGAGAGGGAAAGGAAGAGTCTCTGTGGGCAGCAGAGCTGCAGTTTCTTTGTGCAGAGGCATGGTCTTCTGTATGCTATGGATGGAACGCTTTACAGAGTTGAGGGCTTTTTTATGCATCCCAGAGTTGTTTTTCTCTGCCTTTTACTTAGTTGCTATATTCCTTCCTCACATTCTCATGATAAGAGGGTCACTTCTTCTGCAGTGAGGAGTTAACTAGTGTATCCTGTCCCCCTCTCTTTTCCTGTTTATTATCCTTTGGGTTGTTTCCCCATTCTGTTTGCTGACCCTCATCACTGAGTATCTAGGAATGGATCTAAATATTTGCTTGAGTGGCAGGAACTGAACTCATTGGGAACCTACATAAAATAAGGTTAAGTTTTCAGAAAATCCTCTTGTAATAAAGAGAAAGGAAAGTACCTAGGGAAATGGAATGTTGAGGTGGAGTTATTATATGGAACCCATTCAACCACTATGAGAGCACAGTCTAGACTCTGGAAATTAAGAAATGCATGGTCAAGAGGGAACACAGTGTCTTTCAAAGGCTGAAAGCAGTTTTCTCTGGGGATGTGAGTGAGAGATACTACATCAAACATAGCCCCCCAATTTTGACAGAGATGGGATCTCAAGTGACAGAGGACAAGTCAAGTCACTTTGATGTTAGAGAGCTGGAATAATAAACAAAATTATTTAAGAAATATATTTTCAGGATCCCTGATGGTGATCAATTCATCATGGGTCTCTAGGATCAAAGCACAGGGACAGATCACCAAGATCTGATCAGTCAGGGTTCACTTTTAAGGAACAGAAACCATTCTCACTTTCTTAACAGAAAGGATTTAATACAGAACATTAGCTGCTTACAAAAATCAATAGAAGTCTGGAGGAGCAGACTGGATTGGGCCTCTGTGAATGGCTCCCAGATTAACTCCCAAGGGAACATCTGATCAACCACAATCAGAAAGCTTGGGACCCAGGAAGCCACTGCCAGATCTGTTGGTCATAGGACTGTGTAGTACCTGGTAGATACCAACAAAAACCACTCTCCCTCTAGATCTTTCCTGACTGAACTCATGTCCCACAGAAATGCATCTGGTTGGAAAAACCTAATTCACATCTAGAGCTATAGCTCTGAAGGAATCTGGAAACTGTGGGTTTAGGATTACCAGCCTCTGGAGTAGAGGAAAGCTCACTAAAAAGATGTTGGAACTGATATGATCAAATCAGTCTTCCATATCTGCCACAGTTCTTACCCCAGCCCCCAAGAAGAAAAGTTTAGATCAGGAAGAGGTCTGTCTTAAGCCCCCTGTTAAGAATGACAGACCCTTATCCAATTCCAAAACCAGTGTGGGGGAAAAAGTCCTGCTCACCACTTCCAGCAGCCATGAAGACAGCCATAAAACCCACTGAGCTAGCAAAGCCATAAAAACACCGTGACCTGAGCTTGCTAGAATGTTGCCAGCAGACAAAGAACCTCCTGCACTTGAAACCCCCTCCCCTAATTTACATCCTTCTCTTTCCACACTTGCTCTAACCTATATAAGTGTGCCCTAACTGGAAGCCTGTGCTCAGCCTTTGTGGGAAGGAATCCTGCTAAGCCCACATGTCATAAATCTGCCTAAAATACTTCCAAAAGAGTGCCCGCTTGGTTTATCCCAGAGAGCCGTAACACCAGAGTCGGCTCATAGACCAAAGAACTTCGAATAAAGGGAAGGCCAGTTACCCTTGAGGAAAGAGTCTGCGATAGCATCCCAAGGACATACTGCTCATCACTTCCTGACCTTCCCCAGAGGAACCTGTGGGCACTTAGAAGAGTGTACTAGAGGAAGCAAAATATCCAGACCTTCAGAGATTATTAAACACTGGCTCTAAACTAACTCTAATCTCTGAAAATGCAGAACACTGATTTACCAGCTAGACTGGAAGCATATATGAGAATAGATTATAGCTGTCATTTTGGTCAGTGTGCTTTTTCCCAGCTAGATCCAGAAAGTACATTTCCCAGCTTCTTTTGCAGGCAATGAGATTTCTTTTGCCATGTGACTTAGGAACTACCAATCAGATGCACCATGAGAGACGTGTGAGGAAATGGGATCCACAGCGGGCACTCAGTTTCCTGGCATGGATGAGACAGTATGGTTTTGAAGTCCATGCTGTAAGGTTGTTGATGCAATGGCCATATCCCGACGTGGCAACTTCCAGCTCTTGGCAGAATAGCTCCCTTGGGGGACTCATTCTCCTGTGCCATTTTGGGAGATGTTAAAAATTTAGCCTGGATTCTATTTCTCAGGTCCTCCTCATGATTTCATTATCTAGAGCACCTACAAATTCCTTAACTGTTAAAATAGCTGGTGTAGCTTCTGTTGGTGGCAATGGAGAATCTGACGGAGAGCGGATCAGATGGACGATATTATTCAGTAGGAATTTGAACTGAGGAGCAGGGGAAGGGAAGCCAAACCAGGCAGCCTTAAAACGGCACCAAACTTGTTTAAAATGCAGCTGGACATTAGCCAGGAAGCTCAGAATGCAATGCTGATGCTCAAAATTACAGATGAGAAAGCCAGGGAAGTTTAAAATACAGTTAACCATCAACCAAGAAGCTACGTGCTGATGGTCAGGACAACAGACTGTTGGGGAGGACAAAGGAAATAAATCATAAAGTGGTGCTAATTGGAAGCCCTCTGATCAATTTAAAAGAAGTCACTAGAAGGTTAGTCAAGGGCCTTATCCCACGCCAGGACTCACCTGGGTGGGGATAAAGTAGAGAGTGAACAGAGGAGATCTTTAAAAACCTCAGGTCCTGGCTGCTGCTTCCTTTTCAGAATGACCAGCCCATTCCCACGTTTATCTGGAAATGTACTTTTCCCCATTCCTTCCTCCTACATACACTCCTTGTTTCAGGTCTGTGCACTACCTCTCCTTCTCACGCGCCATGCTCTGGAGCACATTTTCTTTCCGGAGACACAAGGAACCCACAATGAGGAAACTGAGGCACGAGCCCCACTGTTGCAATGCTGCGATTGATCATGAAAAATATTCCTCTAGTTTTCAGCCCTTACCTGGCACAGAAATCCTCAAACACTGGGAATTTCCGAAGTCTGGAGAGAACAATAAAGATGTCTTTTGTATGTCAATGAGACAGCTTTTGGAAAACCCCTGGGTAGCCCTAGGCTTCGGCTGGTTGCCAGGGGAACCAAGGAAGTGATTGGAAGGCTTGAACTTTCTGTCATAAACTGGGACCTCAAGGGAGGGGAAAGAAGATGGAAATTGAGTTTAAGTACTGATGGCAATAATGTGATCAATCACGCCTGTGCAAGGAGTCCAAAAAGGAGGGAGTTTGGAAACATTCTGGGTAGGTGAACATGTGGAGGTGCTGGGGGTGCCTTGCTCTGAGAAAGCATGGAAGCTCTGTGCCCCTTTCCCTGCACCGTGCCCTGTTCTCTGAGCTACTCAGCAGATGAATTGAACTCAAGGAGGAAATCATGGAAACCTCTGATCTGCAGCCTGTGGGCTGAAGACCGATGGCAAGCTGGACTTGAAATTCGCATCTGAAGTGGAGGATATGAAGTCTTTTAGGACCGAACCTTTCATCTAGGAGATCTGACACTATCTTCATCCGGGTAGAGAGAATCCAAATTGAATTAAATTATAGGACACCCAGTCAATGTCCCTTGAGAATTGGAGAATTGCTTGGTACTGCTAGAAAAAAAATGCTGGAGACAGAAAATAAAGTTTTGACCCAAGCCTGCTTCTCATGAGTCCATCCTATGGTTGTTTCCCAGTGTTTGAAAAGGAATATGGTAAATGACTCTCTGAGGCATGGAGTAACGATTATTGTAAGAGCCAACGGCATGTAAAGTGAGGGCAGAACAGATTAAACCCCTCAGGAAACAAGAAGACCGCCTGTGCCAGGGACTGGATGTTCTTCTTGTTACCAAAAACGGCCTCTGCATTTCAGGGCCAAATCAGGAAAGAGGAGACAGAGTCTGGTGGATTAAAAAAAGGAAATGTATTGCTTTGCCAGGCAAAAGAGAGACAGCAGACCTCCTGAGGGGAAGAGTCAGTTATTTTTATCGGAGTAGCACCGTCTTGTTTTCGGCATTCTTGAGGTCCAATTCCCTTCCAGGTGGTGACCACAAGTTGATTTCTATCTCATCAGCGTGTCAGCACAATCTTTTTGACCATTTCTCAACTTCTCTCATAGTCTCTGATACCACCAGCTTCATTGTTTCTGTCTATTCTTCCAGTGAACAAAGGTAAGAGATTTTACATCAATTACAAACGAGGCGAGGGGTAAACAGACGGTTCTGGTTGCTGACAATATTTCTATAGTTAATGATGACCCCTCAAGCTTTTGTGTTTTTTGCATATGTCATCCTATATTCCACATGTCATCATCTCACCTGAAATCCTTATAGCTAGTATTCTTTTAGTCCTTAATAATGAAAACACTGCTTTCTTACTCTATAATATATCAAAAGTATCTAGTCTGCCCAAAAAGCTCCTTCCCCATGCCCAGCCAGGTTATATATTTGGCTGACCCACAAATTATTATTCGAGCAGATCGTCCCACATCTGGGCATCTACCCAAAAAATACAAAAGCACCATCCGCAGAGATGTATGTATCCCCATGTTTATTGCAGCCCTATGCACAACAGCTAAGAACTGGAAACTACCTAAGTGCCCAACATCAAATGAATGGATAGAGAAGATGTGGTTCATATATACAATGGATACTACACAGACCTTAGAAAAGATGAAATCCTGGCATTTGAACCAACATGGATGGAGCTAGAGGGGATGATGCTAAATGAAACAAGTCAAAAGAAGAAAGACAGATACCAGATGACCTCACTCATGTGAATAGACAAAACAAAGGAACAGATGAAACAAAACCAACCCTTGAACATTTGTAGCAGAACTGAGGTGACCAATAGGGAATGGGAACGAGGTTGGGGGGCTAAGTGGTGGTGGAGCCCACTGGACAATGGTGAAGAATACTTGGTGATTTGGTAGAGGGCAGGGTGTGTTGACATATATCTAAGGAATGGGGAACCTATACATAAGAAATTATTTTAATGTGTAGATTAATTACTACAATAAAAAAAAAAAAGAAACAAACTCTCCCCCACAAAAAATAATTATTAAGGCAGGTTCCTGCTTGCCCCAGGGACCCTGTCTCCCTAGCTATCTCTTTCTCCCTCTAATAAACTTACTAAGTTACACCAATATAAAACGTCTAAGCATTCTTTGTCATTCACCACTGAACCCAAATACCACATCACTCAATAAGCTGTTCGGGTTCTGCGCCAGCTCCTGTTCCTACCATATTTGAGTGAGCTCAGCACTTCCTTCACCCCCAAATCAGTCTGTGTGGCTGCACTGATGGGCAGATGTCACATGTCCATGCCCTAAATGCAAGGACATTGGGAAAGCAAATTTTGGTTTCTTTAGGAAACCTCAGACCTGAGATAGAGAATTTCCCAGATTGAGGCAGAGAGAAGATAGGAAGCAGTAAGAGAGGAAGATAGCAAGTAGCAGGAAGAGGCCCACAGGAGAAAGTAACCAGGTGCAGAAAAACTGTAGAGCACTCGAGAAAACTCAATGCTCACACACCTTCTGGAGACATCCTAGACCTAGAAATACAATCCAGCTTTCCTCTGCAGAAATTCCAGAATCTGGGGTTTTCCTGGGCTTCTGTGCCTTTTAGTGCCATGAGTAGTCTGACCATATTTCCTTGAGATGAAAATGGAATACTGGGGTAGCAAAAAATGGCACAGGGTTATGTGCTGGTGACTAAAGGGAGGGGAGAAAGTGAAGCAATCCAAGCAGAAGCACAGCAGCCAGGCCAGCAACAAGTAAGTGCTATGCAAGGCTGATTGGCCATTGCAAAGTAATGCTGTGGTCCAGCGGGATTCCATAATGGCCAGGGCCAGTGCAAGGAATTTTGGCACCTTTGAAGATAACCAAATTTGGGACACGCATGATCCCCACTCTAAATGTCCTGCCTAAAACACATGCCACTTGACATGTGAACAAATGGTGTTCAAAAAGGGACAGAAAGAACACCCCGTTACTAGCTCATAGTCCTGCAGGGGTGAGTGAATTCTCTGGGCAGAGTATCACAGGTAGTGTGACAGGAGGAATATGAAAATGTGCAGGGGTGATGTGGCAGGGAGGAGGGACTTGAGGCGTATGCAGTTCTACAGGCAAAATAACCAGTGAAAGCCTTTGTGACTATATATGGAGAGCATGCTGTGCTGCATGTGTGGAATGCTGGCTGGAAGCTATAAAAGACAGAGTCCTGTTGCCATCAGGGCTCAGCCTTTGGATGTGAATTCGCGGAGCCCCTGCTGGCAGGAGCATAAACATTGCTTCCTGACAAAGCCTTGGTGTCCCCTTTCCTTGCCTGGCGGGCCTGCAACAGTTGAAATCAAGGCATTGGTTGCCAGGTTGAGGTGTCATCTGGAAACTCCGAGAAGGAAGTGAGGAGGCACCTGCTTCTAAACTCTTCCTTATTGTTGGAAAAACGCAATTCCTGGCAACTGAAGGACCAAAGTCCCCCTTTCTTCAGTTCCTCTTTGCCCTAGAGGCCACCAGCAGTCCTCACCTCATGGCCCCTTCTGACTTCAAGCCAGCAAGGACATGTGCTGTAAATCTCTGACTTCCTCTTCTGTGACCCGCTCTTCTTTTAAAGAGTCTGTTGAGGCCAGCTATGAGCAGAACCCACTGTGAAGCCAGGGCAGCTTGGGCCTCAACCAAAGCAACACAGCAATGTCCCCTTGTCAGTCATTTTTCAGAAGGTTCCATCATAGCCCAAAACTAAACAGTCAATCAATTGACAAGAATTCTTTTGGATTTAGAACTTCCTCAAAAAGCCCTGGAAGTCAGAACTGGCTTAAACCCATTTGGAGAACTGGCTTGAGACCAGGATTTGTCCTCAGAGAGTGCCTTCCTCATTAAAATGTTATTTGCATATGAGCTTTCATGCCCGGAGGGAACCATAAATGGTGCAAAAAGAGGAGGCATCCTTTATCCTGGAATCCTCTACTTATTCCCAGAAATATTACCATAATTCCACCATGTGACCACCCCATTCCCACCTCCCAGAAACTGAATTTTTTATAAACCAGATCCTCTGGCCAACAGGTGGGTTTTTCACTAGGAGGTCCCCAGGGTCCTCTTGCTTTCTCTTTCTCTTTCTTTTAGGGTAGCTGGCACATCAGTGAGTCCTTATTTCATCCTTGGAGTGGGGCTCTCAAAGACCCTTCCCACTGACAAGTTGATGTGATTTTGTCAGATAAGCTCCTTCTCAACACATCTGAGACCTTAACTAACCCTTCACAGCAGCACCTAAGTTAGTATTTGAACAAGTGGGGTCATCTTAGAATTCTGCCCACTTCAAAGTCTATGCTTCCTCCCCTTAAATCGAGACAGGCCTGTGACTACAGTAGAAGTGACCGAGCTTCCAAGTCTAGACAGTAAAACACTCAGCTTCTTCCTCAATCTTTCTCATTCAAGACGTATCTTGGAAGCCCTGAGCCCATGTGGAATAAGTTAGGCTTCCTGGCTGGGTCCCTGAAGCTCACCAGCTGGTAGATTACATTGAGAATTTCCATATAGAAATGTCAAAGGGTTCCTACAGGGCAGCCTTCAGAGAGCTGAGTCTTTCCAGTCAGTCTAGGCGTCAGACATAGGAGTGAACACGACTTCACTTAAGTCTGTGAGTCACAGTGACGCCAAATAGAGAAGAGGTGAGCGTGCCCCACCAAATCCCATGAAGATTATGGATCCATGAGCAAAATCAATGCTACTGTTTTCGGCCTCCAGTTTGGGGTAGGTTCGCTATGCAGCTGTAGTTCTGGAACACAGGCTGCAGGAACTGTCTGCCCCTCGTCAGGGGCACACGGGCCCAATCAGAGCCCTTGGAGAAAGTTATTGACTGCTTTCTTGTGGAATATTTCTTACTTCACTTTGGCACACTTTGCCTGTGTCTGTATTTCATTGTTATCTGTGAATACTTCCAAAGCAAAAACCACATCATCATTTTTTACTCATTTTCCTCTGTAGCTAAGACATGTCTACTAAGAGACAATGTCAGGGGCACCCTGGTGGCCTGGTGGGTTAGTAAACCACCAGGTATAGTCCACATACAGCCCAAGGTTCCTGGTTCAAGATCCAGGGCCAAGGGGAACAGCCAAGATAACTAAGTTTATTCCTCTCTCTTCCTGCCTGCCTTCTTGCCTTCATTCCTGCCTGTACTTTTCCTTTAAAAAAAAAAAACGGCAGGTTGCGAAAAGTGGCCTCTACGATTGCCCTCCCTCTATCCATGCCCTTGCCATCTATTTGTCCAGCTCATCTTTTTTTAAAGCAAAGGCGCAGGCAGCAATGAAGGCCAGCAGGCAAGCAGGTAGGAGGAGAGGAAAGTAAGTACTTTTCATTTATTTTTTGGGTGTGCATCTTGGCTGCTCCCCCTGCCCCTGGGACACAAACACTGGTATATGGGTATATGTGGATTGTGCCCAAACGCTACCCCATCAGAGTTCACCATCTATGTCCTGCTCTTGAATCTGGTCTGCGTTGTGACTTGTTTTGGCCAATGTAAGGCAGCTGCAATGACTCCTCTTAGACTAAGATTTAAGGGGCCTTGCAGGAGTCTGCTCATTATCATGGGATGCTCAGAGCTAGACAACTGGAGGATGAGAGTCATGTGGCCCATTTACACACACACACACACACACACACACACACCCTACTTCCAATCAACATGCATCCAAGCCCCCAAGGCAGCTTACTTGCAGCTAACCACAGACTCCTAATGGATAATAGAAATGTCCCATCTAAATTACCAACTGCGGAAAGCATGAACTAAATAAAAGATTGAATTTTTTTAAGCCACCAAATTGTGTTCCTTTCTTATAAGCAAAGGTTAACAAAAATGCTAACCAACCCTCTTTAAAGTGGATTCAATTAATTCTATGTTCACCTCCATTCTGCCCCCTTCTTAATCCCAAAGAACAAATGAGTCAAAGTTCATGTTGGATTTGCAATTAGAAAGCTTTATTAGGAAGTCAAGATCACCTCCAAATGAGACAGAAGAAGAGAGGTCTTCCCAACCCTCCTGGAGAAGAAGGAGGACCCATGGGCAGCCAGAGGTACACATGCCTGGTCAATCCAGTCCCAAACATGGCTTGGAGCTCGTTGCCAGCTGTTCCCGCTGCTAGAATGCAATAAGCAGGCTTCATCTGTGGCCAGCCTGTCCCAGAGTGGCTCCACTGGAGCAGGACCAGGGGAAGTTAGAGGGGCTCTAGTGTTGCATATAGTAGCCTGTGGAGAGACAAGAGGGAAGCAAGAAGACAGGACTTAGAGCAGGAGACAGAGAAGGTGGGACCTCGGAGAAAGATGGCAAAATTGGAAGCGAGGAGACTGGGGCTCAAGGAATCCTGACCCGGAAGGACCTTGGGTCTTAGGGGCCAGTTTCTAAAGCTTTCTTGAGGCTGCCTGGGCAGAGACACTTCCATTTCTGAGGCTGCAGACTCACGAGGCAGCTCCTTGCTCTATGCAACAGCTTTGTAAGTGATTTGGATGTCGTGGTAAAGACGACCCCAGCCTCTGCCCCCAGATGCACCTCCATGGCCCTGCGGCGCCACGTGACACAGAGACCACACCAGGTACCCTAGAGAAGAATGGCTCCCAGGCATGTTACTCAGACTTGTACTATAACTTTATTTTATAATCTTCAGCGTGCACAAAAGGGGACATTTTCTCTGACCTGAAGCCCACTTCGCCTGAGTCTTTCTTAAATATAGATGACCACATTCAATATTTGCCCTTTTCAGCAGTCACATTATATGAGCAGATGGTGTGAGTCAACCACTGCTGCAACCCCCTTTTCCACTGGAACTGTCGCTAATCCGGACCCCAACCCCGCCCCGCATGATGACTGCCTGCACTGTCTGTGGAGACCTCAGAGCTGAGACCCTCATATGAGTTATATGACCTTGCATAAGTTACTTGTCTTCTCTGAATCTTGTCTTCTTTATCTCTAAAATGGAGATAACAGCAAAACCCACCTCACAGGGTGTGGTAGGAAATATAAAAGGTAATGCATTATTTCCAGTCCACCTTCTAGGCTACTGAGGCCTAAGCCATGTGCAGATTTAGTTCTAGTCTCATCCAAGGCTCTGCAAAAATAGCAATAAATTCAAAACCAAAAGCAAGTCTATGGCACCTCACGAGACACCTCCTTAAAAATATAGTTGTATTCAAAATATGTATTCCTCCAAGAAGTTCAAAGATACTCAAAACAGGTGGCACCTCAACAGGTAACACCTATGCCTCCCCCCACCCTCCACTGGGAGTTGTCCCTTACCTTGTGTATCATCACAGTCACCAGATTTTGAGGAAGAGGACTGGGACTGAGGC
>RJWH01007072.1:0-17527 GCA_004363575.1 Solenodon paradoxus | reverse complement strand
AAGGATAAACATGGACAGTCAAGATGTAAATGTGAGTCTCCCTAAGTTTTCCTTCCTGCAAGGCAGAGGAAAAGTCTGGGCTAGCACCACAGCTGGCAAGGAAGAGCCTCCTCTCCCTTCTCTCACTGTCACCATCCTCCTTTCCCAAAGCTCAGACACCCCTGAGGTCCCCACAGGATGAAGATCTCCACCCATCAGACCCTTGTGTACAGGAACTTCCCAGCTGCCTCTACCAGAAGGCTAGAAATAGCATCTGGGACCTAGGAATTCCCAGGGGTTCCACAGAGTCCTGGGGCACTTACAAGTCCTCCTGGCCGCCCGTAAGGAGACCGCGATAGGTGCCAATTTCCTTTTCCAGCCATGATTTGACACTGAGCAGTAGACTGTATTCCTGATTCTGGCTCTCAGTCTCTGCCCGGACCTCAGCAAGGTGACCCTCCACGTTACTGATCTCTGTCTGGATCTGCTGCTGCTGGCCGCAGTAGCCATTCTTGGTGTCTTCCAAGGACTTCTCCAGGGCTGATTTCTAGGTGGAGAGACAAGAGGGATGTCACATCATGGCTCCTCCCCTTCCTGCTCCTGGGATCCTGCCAAGCCTGCTGTGCCCCACCTGGGTGAGGGTCTAGAGAAAGGCCACCAACCTTGCTGAGCTGAGACTGCAGCTCAATCTCCAACTCCTGGACGCCATGCTGGAGTTGGGACACCTCCTTGGAGTTGGACTCCATCTCCTGGCCACTCTGTTTCACCTCCTGCTCAATCTGGGTCATCTGCAAATACAAAAGCTCAGTGAGGACCAGGCTGGACCAGAGGCTGCCATGGGTAAGGTTGTGTCCCCATTCCCCAGGACCTACACTTCCAGGGCCAAACTGAGCTAAAGTTAAGGAAAATCATTCTGAACTCTGGGTCCTTCTAGCCCAGCTATGTTGTCCAGTTCTCCTAACCTAGCATCCTCTCTCAGCAAAGCTTCAAGACCTTTCATCCTTTGTCCCTAAACCAGCTTTCTGATCTACTTTCACACTACTCCCCCAAACACATACACACACACAATAAGTCAACTGTGAGCTTCTCCAGGACAACAATCTCCTTGGTTCATCTCTGAGACATCTGCACGTCATAACTTCATATACAGGCTGACATTGAGAAGCTACCCAATAATTATGTTTGTGTGCAATGGAGAAATTGGAAGATGGATGGATGAGAGCTAGACTGAGAGATGGAAGGACAGGAAGGTCAGAGGACAAGAGAATCAAGAGGTGGGTGAAGGAATGGAGAGATACATGCAAAGAAGGTTGAATGGTCCATCTGCTTACCTGAGTCTCATATCGCTGCTCAGTCTCCCGCCGGTTCTTAGCACTGAGCTGCTCGTACTCCTTGCGCATGTCATTAAGGATCTTGGTGAGATCTCTTCCAGGAGCAGCGTTCATCTCCACACTGACATCCCCAGAGTTCTGCCCAGTCAGCTGGCTCATCTCCTGCCAGAGAAGAAGGGAATATGAGGTCGCGGGAACAGGATCTTCTGAACCACTTTTCAGGCCCCTCTGTCTGCTCCCAAAAAAGAGAAGCAAAAATGGGACACAGTTGTGAAGCCAAAGCCTAATCACCACTGAAGGCAGCACCTAGGAGGAGCAGGGACAGGTATCTCCCACACAATGCTCCCTTTCCAGTGTCTCTGTTCCTCCTTCTCCCCAGCAAGTTGAAAGTAGCCAGAATCTTACATCCTCATGATTCTTCCTGAGAACTATCAGCTCCTCCGGCAGAGACTCATACTGGATCTCCAGGTCAGACTTCTGCATCGTCAAGTCATCCAGCACCCGCCGCAGGCCATTGATGTCGGCTTCCACCGCTTGGTACAGATTCTGCTCTATCCCAACCCTGCCGGCCAGTCCAGGAGAGGGAATGAGCGAGAGGACACCAGCCCCTCCAGGAATCTCCAGTGCACTGGGGAGTAGAGAGAGGGCTGATAACAGGAAGGGAGAGGGACTAGGACTCACTTCATCCTGAAGTCATCCAGTGTCATGCGATTGTTGTCCATGTCCAAGAGCCTTTTGTTGTTGTCCATTGTGAGGTTTACAATCTAAAAATAGGAGACAGGGTGGAACCCATGTTCCCCTGCGATGGCCCCTTGCTGAGTTGGAAAGAGCTGCCAGGCAAAGCCAGGAGAGGGGAAGACCACATCCAGGAAGATGCTCAAGGGGAGGGAGGACCTTCCAGTATCTTCCAGTAGATGACCCCTCAGAGTCTTCAGCAAGAATGTTCTCTATGAACTTCATTCATTCAACCCATATTTGGAGATCTACTGCAAAGGACACTGCAGGGCTTAGAGATCCATTCGGCACTGCTCCACAAGGAGTGGTGCTCAACTGCAAACGTCAACTGCAGCATCTCAAGCATCGTGCAAGAGTTCAAGGAGAGGGACAACAGTTTGTAACTCTAGGAGATCAAGGAGTATTTGCAGGAGGAGGTGGTAAATGAATCAGTCACTGAAGTACAATAAAGATTTCACATGAATAAATATATGGAAGAGTTTTTAGGTAAAAGAAACAGAATATTCAGAGGCTCCAGAAGGCATGAAGACAAGAACTTGGAAAAGCACAATGAATTAGCTAGTTTGTGAGCTCCTCAAGGGCAGAAACCACATCTGATATATCATTCTGTCTGTCCAGAGCCACTGAGGGTAGGCACTCACTAAACTGAGTGGACCATTAAGTAATAGGTGGACATGTTGATGGATGGACAGATAGATGAATGAATGCGGGCTGGATAAGTGGGTGAATGGATCGGTAGAGAGGTGGGTTCCACCTGCTGTGTTTTAGAACATCTCAATCACTTGAATAACTAACATGTGCATCTAGGTTCAAGAAAAATGGAACAATCAAAACAGGCCTCTAGAGGAGTCCAGGGAAAGGAAGAAGGAAAAGACAGGATTTCTAGCCTTCCAAGTTGGGAAGCTCTGAACTCTTAAGGAGTGAAAAAAGAGAAAGGCACCGACGGTCCCCTCTGCTGAGCACATGGTCCATCTGTCGTTGGCAGCAGAACTCTTACCTCTTTGCTTTATTTTTTATAAGATTAGAGAAGTTTTGAGCCAGCAGAAACCTGAGAGCTGGTCTGCCTATTCTCTGCATGGAGTGGGTAGAACAAGTCCAGAAAGGGCATCAGGCTTCCCAAGGTTGCACAGTGAATGGCAGATCCAAGACTGGCTCCCTGGTCCCGGGTTGTGTCCCCATGGGAGGCTGCCCGTAAGCTGCTTTGCACGCCCAGCCTGGAGCCCAGCTGCAAGGTGGCTGCCACGTCCAGTCTGAGGCTCAGCCTCAGCCTGTGGTCTGGCCAGACTCTGAAAGCTGGAGACAAAAGTCCAGAGCACAATCCTTGTATCCGCCCTTCAGTTGGCAGGGGCCAAGCACAAGTTTGTCTCTGATGAAAGTTTGCTTTCATGCATTCCCTGGCTGCTTTCTAAACCTAACATCTAACATCTGACCTGTCTGGATGATAGAGCATATAAATGAATGTGTGTGTGCATGTATGTATGTATGTATGTATGGAGAGAGAGAGAGACAGAGAGAGAGAGAGAGAGAGAGAGAGAGAGAGAGAGAGAGAGAGAGAGAGAGAGAGAGACTGGCATCTCCCCACCTACCTGTTTCTTGAGATCCTGGATAGTGTCATAGTAAGAGGAGCAATCCTTTTGGAAGACCTGGGGCCCCTGTTTGTCATACCAGCTCCGAATCTGATTCTCCAGCTCGGTGTTGGCATCCTCTAGTGCCTGCACCTTATCCAAGTAGGATGCCAGGCGGGAATTGAGGTCCTGCATGGTGAACTTCTCATCAGCAGCCAGAATGCCACCGTCACCGCCTCCAAAGCCACCGAATACACCAAAGCCTCCAGAACCGCCTCCCATGCCCCAGGCTCCTCCGCCGAAGCCACCACAAGAACTGCCGGAGCTCATCCCACGAGCGGACCCGCCACCATAGCTGGATCCAAAGCTGCCTCCGCCTCCCCTCCCGCAGGCCCCGCCATGGCTGCGCGCAGAGCCGGAGCGGCCCGCTGCGCCCCCAGCCCCGAAGGAGCTGAAGCGCCTGGAGGAGGACCGCGCGCCGCCCCCGCCGCCCGCTGCTGCGGCTGTAGTGGAGCGACTGGCTGCCGCTCATGCTGTCCGTGGAGAGAAGCAGCTACGACGATGCCACTGGCTCCGGAGTCCAAGGTACAGGGTTGTCCCCAAGGATGCCTACTTATTCCCCCAGCGGGAGGTGGCACCCCTGGGTGTGCCCTCTGTCTGCACCAGCTCCCCCCACAGCCTCGAAGGAGCCCTGCCATCCAGGCTGCGGGCTGCCCTGGGCCCAGCGTCCTTTGGTGACTGCCTGGGCCTGGCCCAGCCTCTCCTCATTGTGCGGAGTAATTTGAAGACATTAGGTTGTCAGGGGCACCATAAATCAGTCCTACTGCCCGGGGCTGACCTAGATCCCGGAGCTTGTCTCCAGCCAGCCCTACAACGGGTGGGAGACTTAGACCCTCTGGGAGAGAAACTCCCAGAAACAGAGTCAGCACCCCACCCCACTGCCATCGATGATGACTAGTGCCTGTGCCCGCTGTGGGATGAGCTGGGACAGGGCACCAGCTCAAAAGATGGGAGCGGGGAGCACAGCCCTTGCCCACAGCCGCCAGTGGTCAGCCCAGCCCTCACAGAGCCCCAAACTGATGGGGAACCTAGTTCTGACTCTCAGGACCCTCCAGACTGGTAGGGGACAGACGCCTGCTCTCAGGAGACTCCAGTCTGATGGAGGAGATGATTGACATGGCAGAAAGACCAAGACAGTTATAAAGCGATGTGCCCACCAGCGTTCAGCCAGCCAGCAGTGCGCATGCTCACTCGGCTGGAGTGGCGGGGAGAGATGGAGTGTGCCAGCGCTAGCTGGACTCCAAGAAGGACCAGCCAACTCCACCATCTTGCTCCTTCAGCTGGGCCCCCATGGGCGTGAGGCTGACCTTGAGTGAATGTCTAGCCCCATCTGAGCCCTGGAAGGACAGAGATGGGTGTGGATTATCCTGTTCTCTGAGAACTTAGAAGCCCCTGCTCCTGGCAGAAAGAGCAGATTCTGGTCACCAGTGCCAGCAAAGAGGAAAAGAGGCAGTGGACTCTGGCACCAGACCATCTGAGCTCAATCCCAGCTGGACACTCAGCAGCTGCGTGACTTCGGTAAGCTACCACGCTGCTCCCACCTCTAAAATATTAATAGTTTGCCATCTTCTAGTAAGGGATGCAGGAGGCCCACTCGAGAAATGTTAGACTGTCTCTGATTATTCAGCCTCCAGTCCTTGTCCATTCTACCTGCAGCCGGACCTTGGGGTCGGCTCCCAGAGGTTCCTCTCCCTCTCTCAGTCCTTCTGACTCCTCCAAGAGGGAGCGTGCGTCTTTCAGCCCATGTCTGACCCCATCACTCCACTGACTTCCCTTCAGCCCAAGAAGAGGTTTACATTCTGGCCTTCCATGTTCATCCAGATATTTCCATTCCAGCTCCACCTTCTGACATTCTTCAGATGCCCCAACCAACACATACAGTGCTCTCAAGTGCCCTTCAGACCTCGGCGAATCCTCAGTGCTTCCAGCTCCTTCTAACGGCAATGTCCTCCCTGTCATTTCTATCCAGAAAGCGGCCCATCTGTGGCAACCCCTCTGCAGGGCCCTCCCCTCTGAGGCCTCCCTGGACTCTCCCTGTGGGTCTGCACTTTGTTACAGCTTCCTGCAATGTCTCTCCGTGCCTCCAACCCCTGTGTCCACAGTAGAGGCCTCTCCGTGCCCAAGTCTCCTCTTCTTATACCTGCCCTGGCGCCCAGAGCAATGTCTGCTCCAAGGATCCCAAAATAGATGGGATGAAGGAAAGATGGCAGGTCGTTCCAGGTAGATGCTAAATGCTGAAAGAGAGCAAGAGATCAGAAGAGAGAGCCCAGGTGGTCTGCAAGGACTTGGAAGAGGCAAGGACCTTGGCTGGAAGCTAAAGGTCGTCTTCCCAAATGGCCAGTGTTCCTTGAAATGCTTCCAGGCAGTGTACCCAGATTGTATCAAATAACACTGAATCACTTGGTAAGAAGAGTAGCTCCTTTCTCTCTTCTTTCTTTCTCTCTCTCTCTCTCTCTCTCTCTCTCTCTCTCTCTCTCTCTCTCTGTTTTTAAAGGAAAGGTGCAGGCAGGAATGAAGGTGAGCAGGCAGGCAGGAAGAGGGAGGAGGAAGAAGCATTTTTTATTTATTTTATTTGGCTGTTCATCTGGGTTGTCTCCCACCCCCCAGCCCAGTCCAGCCCCGGGACGTGAATCCGGGTCCTTGGGATGTACGTGGACTGTGACCAACCGTTACTCCACCAGGACGCGTCCCTTTCTCTGATATTCAGTCCTCCGATGCATCAAGGGGAAGATCTCCCTGAACATGCAGTCTCTGCCACACTGCTAATCACTTTGTTTCACAAAACCCCAGCCAGCCTCGCTCGCAAAACCTGTGGGAAGTAGCGCTATCTTATTAGAAGTTGAATATTTGTCTATATCGTGTCTGTGTCTGGCAAGTCTGATTCTGATTTTAGTTTTTTGGCATTAATGTAGGATTTTCTTCGTAACCCATCTTTGTTGAAATAAAAAGGGAGCTGATGTACCAGCATGTGTTAAATAAATATTTAAGTGGGTCGTAGAAAGAATGCGAAATAAAAAATTAAACAGCTAGTACGAGAAGCGCGGAAGGCGCTTTGGGAATGCCTCACACAAGGGGACCCTTAGACAAGATGGCAGTGAGCATGTTGGTCGTAAGCCTTGCCCCAGCCGCTGCCAAACTCTGCTGGAAACCTGGGGAGCCCCCATCCCAGGCCAGACCCCTCCTCCTGCCTGCTGCCTCATCCTCACATGGATGCGGCCACCAGGGTTTGTAAGCCCTGGCCCGAGGGCAGGATGGGAGAGAAAATGACAATCTCAGGGTGAGCAGGCAAGCGGAGAAGTGGCAGAGTCAGGCCTCTAGGGCCCGTCCTATAGCTTCTCTGCCCAAGGACCCAGCCTGATGGTGTCATTGCCGCTGAGACCCGCTTTCCTGACCAGAAGCTCCCAGCTCGGGCAGTCCTGCCCAATGGCTCTCACGAGAAATAACCCATTGTTAGCCCTGTTCCCCAGCCCTCCAACCTATGCCCTCGGCCATCTCCTCAACCTGCCACCCTCTGGGCTGGCCCTCCCTCTCACCCAGAGTTCCACTGCAGCTGCCTGAAGGCTGAGCTGCCCAGGGGACCATTGCGTGCACAGCTGGCCCTCTCCCCACAGCCACCTCCAGTGGGGTGGCAAAGAGAACACTTGCCCGTCCACGTGCCCCGGCCGGCTGTCAAACCTGGATCTCCCTGGAATTCTGGACCTGCCTGCCTTGGGGAAGCCTGGTCACCGCCAGCTCCCATCCCTTCTCTGAGAACTAGAAGGCCCAGGTCTTTTCCAATATGGGGCTGCCCCTGCACCGCCCTTCTGCATGCCCCCTCCTCCATGAAGACTAGTGGGCTCTCCCCTCTGGGTCTGTATGTTAGAGTTTGTCTTTGTTACTGCTCCCTCCTGAGGCTGCCCTGCTCTCAGCACCTGGACCCCATGTGAGGCTCTGCGGAGCAGTGATATGCAGAGAGAAAGGACTATCTCCAGCCCCATGCTCAGTCCCTGGGGACTTGGCCTCAGTCTCCTCATGAGACATCCCAGGGGCAGCATTGTCAGTGCGTATATGAGACCTTGTCTGGAGGGGTCTCTGGGATGAATTCCCAACGACTCCTGAGCAGTTGTTCCTTTCCACATCTGGTTCTGCCTTCAGTACAAAGGGGAGCTTGCCATGTCCCGAAACGGGGATCTCACTCAGTCACCCCTGGGCACCTTCCTTTCCCTCCTCCAAGAGCTCTCTCTGGCATGGGGCCCTGGGCAGAAAAGATGGGTTCAGGGATGAGAGCAGCTGACAGAGCCCCAGGCTGAGAGAGCCACTCTGAGTCCCACCCGTGTCCCCACCTGTGAAATAGGAGGCAGGGCCCCTGACACCTGGACCCGGGGAGAACCAGCACAGCTCCTTTCTCTTGGGAACCTGCAGCCTGGACCCACAGTGGGTGCCAGAATCAGCAGCGTGGAACGGGGATGAGGGGGGCCACAGGGTTCAAGAGGACAAAGGGACACAGGGAACCAGAAATTACTCCTGTGAATACACCTATGAGCTATTCCCAAAAGGTGGGCTGTCAGGTATGGCTTGGCTCCCATTTGAGGGCCTGTCCCTTGTCTCTACCAGCCGCTTGCACTCCCCACTGCTGTCTGTCATTGAGTTCCAGGTCTGGCCCAGGCAGGGCCCTGAGTCATCAAGAGGCTGGCTGCTGGGGACAGGTGTGGCGCTGGGCCCGTCCCTCCATTAGCCCTGAGACTGCGCTGCCCAGGACTCAGACTGAGACATCTGCACCTGTCTGTCATCACGAATTCTTTCCTCACAGAATGGGTGCCTGCCACCACTCCATCAAGCCAGACTCCATGGCCCAAGGGGCATGGTGAAGGGAAGAGCCCACCTCCTGAATCTAGCTGCTCCAGCCTTGCATCTCCAAGGACACACCCAGCAGCTTTGGAGTCCAACAGCCTGAGTCTCAGGTCACAGCCCTCCACTTACTCAGGGAAAAGTGACACCCTCTCGGAACCTGTTTCCTCACTGTAAGTTGCGTTCATCTTCATTAAACAGCTACTGTGAGCCAGTCATAGTACTGAGTGCTGGGGGGTAAATGGTGGACAAGCCAGACTTAGCCCCGACCTTCTCAGACAGCTATGAGATAAAACAAACTCTCAAAAACAAAGGTATAATTTAAAATGGGAGCGAGTGCTTTTGGTGGGAACATGGGGAGTGCATAATGAGAGTATGGTCCAGCCTGGGAGGTCAGAGAGGATCCCCTAAGAAGTAGACACTTGAGTGAAGTGTGAGTAGGGCTGAGTCAAGAGAAGAGCATCTGGGGAAGGAATAGACAGCATGTGCCAATGTCCTGGGGTGCGAAGAAGCAACATGACTCAAGGGCAGAAGGCCAGTGTGGCTAAAGGGGACAAGGTGAGGTCAAGCAAAGGATGCTGATGACAAAATATGTTTTGACCTCACTAGGTTGTTAGGAAGCCTAAAGAGCTGACATTGCAAAGTCTGGCCTGCACTGGGGCATTTTCCTGACTGTTGGTGGCATTGTGCCTGCCCCTGGCTCCCTGCAGGACCAGGTGGACAACCTGGGTTCTCAGTCTTTTTGCCGACTGCCAGTTGGTTCCTCCTGTCTATCATCCCCATCCAGGTGGAGGCCCTGCACTGAGTGGAGCTGGGGGCGCCCACAAAGCTCAGACCATGTCTCCACCAAGGAGCCTCCAGTGAGCCAGATAAGGACTCATTGCTTTGCCTGCTCTGTTGTATTTACCTTCACAGTCATTTTATAAGGTATATACTCTGCTGTTTTTTCATAAGGAAAGGTGCAGGCAGGAGTGAAGTGAGCAGAGGCAGGCAGGAAGAGAGAGGAGGAAGAAACATTCTATTTATTTTTTTAGTTGTTCATCTTTGTTGTACCCCCACCCCCACCCCAGCCCCAGGATGCAAACCCAGGTCTTTGGGATGCATGTGGACTGTGCCAGCCAAAGGTACCTGATCCAACCACTATTCCACCAGGGTGCCCTAAATACTATTTTTTACATCATTTTACAGGTAAAGAAATCGAGCTCAGAGAGGGTTAGTATCTTGGCCACAGTCACAGAGCTAAACTAGCAGAGCTGGAACAGGCTCTATCCTGCAGTGAATGGGAGGTAAGATGGACACAGGCTCCACCATCAGCCTCAGACTCTTCTGGGTCCGCCTCTGCCTGCCCCCTCACTTTGTCTCTCTCCTGGTTCAGTCTGTCTCAACTCACCCCTGGGTTCCCCCAGCACACACTGCAACAGCTTCTGTAAATACATGTGAGTGAGCGAGTGAATAAGTGAACAAAGAATTCTCACTGCCTAGTTCTAGCTCTTCCCTCTCTATAAATATATAGATATAATTATATTTATGTAATATACAAGTATAGGTGTCTTTCTCTTTGTGCATATGTGGACTTCTGCTTCTATTTCCGTGTCTCTTTTTGCTCTGTCTCCCAAGTTACCCCAAGTTCATGGAGTACCCCAAAGGAGCAAGGCTTCCCGGCCCGGCGCAGACCTGCAGCTGGCAGTACTGCACAGAGAAGCACCCTCAGGAGTGTTCCGGCCCAGCAGAGGGCAGCTCCCCAGACCTGGTGCCCGTGCCGTGTCTCCTGAGTCCAGACATTGCCCTGGAAGTCCCGGCCTCGCCTTGTCCTCTCTGTGGCAGCGCCAGCCTCGGTGAGGTGGGCCAGGCCAGGACGCCGGGGCCTCCAGCTTCCTCGACCTCAGACCTGCATGGAGCTGCCTCCTCTGACACCAGCTGTGGGACTATTGGCTGCATTACCCACACAGGCCACCTGTGGCCTTGGGGAAGAGTCCTTCTCCTGATCAGGGATTGCAAGGAGATATGCCACTTGTTTCCTGTAGTGTCCTGGATACAGCTGAGGTCCTTTGACAACAGAAAGAGCACCCCCATGGCATGCCCAGGTGGCTTAGATGTTAAGTCTGTGGCTTCAGTGTAGCCCACATAAAGCCCAAGAACCCAAGTTTGCAGACTGGAGGAGAAGGGGAAACCAAAATGAATGAATGAATGGATGTTTCTCTTTCTGCCTGCTTGCCTACTTGATTTCATTCCTACCTGTTCCCTCCTCTTAAAAAAAAGAAAAGAACACCCCCAAACAAAAGGGGACTCGTAATTTCAAGATGGGCCCCGTCCCATAAAACAAAGCCTTTGAGCCAGCTAGGAAGTCATGTTGGTCCCTTTGGATTCTCAGCTTCATCGTAAGAATGAAAGAGTAGACGGGAGTGAAGCACAGAGCTGAGTGGAAAACTGGGTTGAGCTCAGTCATCTCTGTCAGCATGACATGCAATAGGCCACTGTCCCCTAAGATGAGGAGGTGGCCCTCGCAGCTCCGCCTTATCCGGTTCTGAGAGGGTGGGGAGAGGATGACTCCTGAATAGTTTAAGGGGAAGTAGAGCCAAAGGGCCACATGACCATCCCAGGACTCTGGAGGCAGTTCCTGATGCCTCCACTAGGCTGTACTATGGAGTCACTTTCCTGGATCCCCAAGGTCTGATCCAGGAGTGAGGAGTGGGCCTGGAGAGGCAGACTCGCCACTGTGGGAGACACAGTCTTTAGTTGGGTGCTCGTGTGGGTAAGAGCACTGATCAACAGCAGAACCCAAAGTGTTGGCTCCATTCTTCCCAGTGTAGAATGGAGAGAAGGGCATTCAGAGGGGAGCAGACTCCATGTGGGACAGGGAGAGCTGCCCTGCCTGCTGTTTTCCCCTGGGTCCCAGGCCCTTCAAGGTGGGACCACCTAGAAATCCATGACTTGACTTCCTCTCCTCCCACTTTGGAGCCTGCATTCAGCCAGGTAGCACGAGGCCACCACCTTTACCCTCAAGCAGTGCACTGTTCTGTTTTCCCTCCAAACAGGAGTGGCAGCCAACGTGGGGTCTGCCACAGGCCCCAGCAGAGAAGGAGCTCACCCCATCCTGTCTAATAAATCTCACATTCCTGTATTCCTCTAAAGCAGATCTTCTCTCAGGGTGGGATTTCAATCAGACACCACTTGGAAGACAGAGTAGTGTCTGGAGATCCCATGCAGTGCAGAGCAGTCCTCACTGGGCCTGCTAACATGTCTTATTCTCTGTGCAAGTTCATGTGGCCTCCCAAATGTGGACCATTCCCCAGATTCCATGCAGCACGTGAACGTTTGTCCAGCTGGGAATGCTGATATCCAAGGTCCAGCATCCCTAAGAGTATCCAGCAACCCCTCTCCCACCCAGAGTCTGTCACTTCTAGGGTCACCAAATCGTCCCTTCTCAGTTTCCAAGGAAGCCCCCTCAAACCTCCTTCCTCCTTGACATGTCCCCTTATACCCCTGAAACCCTAGTCACTCACCTTCAGAATGACCTGTCCTTACCCAGCGGTCACCCCAGATCAACCCTTCTTAATCACAAAAAAAAAAAAAAACGAGTAAAAAAGACACGCTTGAGTTTCAGGATCACAAAGCAGAACTCCCTTCCAAGTTAAAGAGAAAGCACCTCACGTCCCTCCTTTTCCTGATAACTCACTCTCTTACACTGCCATTTGTAGGGCACTGGCTGTGTGCCAACCACAACACTGAACTGAGTGCCTGCATGAGGTCATCCGATCCTCCACCTGCCTTATGTAGCAAGATTCTTATTCTCTGCTTTGTAAAAGAGAATCTTACCCAAACTCTTAAGCCTAAGTCAGTGTAGGAACTGGGGCTCCAACCCAGAATGTCTGATTCCAAAGCCCAGGTTATTGGCCCCTTGTCCTCAAAAGCTAAGCTTTTCTTTAACCCAGCTCCCACCTCTTGGCTGCCCCTAGAAGCTTCATTCAAGCAGCCAAATGAATGAGCTCTTGAAATTGACACAGAGACTAGTCAACTCTTTCCTAGCTTGGGGCAGTGAGCCCTACCCATTTCTGGAATCTTTACTACTCATTCAGTTGAGATCCTCCCCTTCTTCCTCCTTTTCCAGTCCCCCAAAGAGAGGAAAAGATACTCCCCACCAAGGGGAGGCTACAATCCTGGCTTTTCATATGTATTCACTCACTGGATTCTCATAGCACCTCCAAGAAGGAGCTTACTGTATCAGCTATCACCATGCCAACTGTTTAAGTGGGGAAACTGATGCTCTCCAAGGTCGTAGAGCTGATCCAGAGCAGGGTTAGAAATCATCAAAGCTCCCAAACCCCCTAAAAATGCCCTTATCATGGGCAGAGTCATCACACATGAGAGATAGCTCACCCTAAGTTGCTAACTCGGCCGCGTCCTGAACTGAATGCACCAGGCTCTGTGCTGGAGGCCTGACATGCATTCCGCTGGAGAATCCTCAACAAATCCACAGGGTTGGCACTGTCATCCTGCCCACTTTACAGATGTGGGAACTGAGGCTTCAAAATGATAGTCCACTTGCCCTATGTCAGCTAAGAGCAGTCAAGTTCAGACGCAGCTCTGGAGACAAGGGCAGACAGAATGGAGGGAAATGAAATTCTCAGTAGAGCACGAGTCCTGGCTGGGTTCATGGCTGTCCACTGATGAGTTTTAGAGAAACTATGCGCCTCACGAAGTGCAGGCAAATGTGTGTATGCATGTGGGGTGGGGATAGAAAATCTATAGCTTTCAATATTTTCTCAAAGAAATCCCCGAGGGTGTTGTTAAGGATCCTTCACCTGGCGTAGTGGCTGGCACACAAAAGCTACTCAGAAGCTCAGTGAATGAATGAACAAATGAACAAGTAAAGGAGTCGAGTGAATGGATGTGACTTCATACCCTAGAACAAAACCGACGACCTAATACACACATCTCTCTGTACCTTTTGAGATGGTGAAAGTCTTTTTGGACCTGAGCCCCATCCTCCCCCAGGTCCTTTCTCCCAGTCCCCGAGGCCACAGCAGGTGCTGCAGTGAGGTCGAAGAGGTGCTTCCCCCACTGTCTCCCACCTCCACTCCTAACAATGATCAGGCAGAGGCGGGAGTTGTGCAACTCGGATAATGAAGCTTTATTGATTGCCAGGAATGGGAAAGGATGAAGCAGGGCTCAGGTCTAAAGTGCTTGGGAGGCAGGAGAGGGGACCCTCCAATGAGATCCATGTCCTCACGGAGGGCCTCCTAGGCCTGAGCAGTACTGGGCAGCCTTAGTTCTTGGAGCGAAGGACCTGCTCGTGGGTGGACACCACCTTGCCATCATGCACATCCACCACCTTGGTGCGGATCTGGCGAGTGGAAGAGGTCACTGGGGAAGAGGGAAGAGAGAGTGTTACCCGCAGTGGACGGGCCATGGAGAAAGAAATCAGGAGTGGGGAGGCCCAGCAGCTGAGGGAACTTAAGTACACAAGGCCCCTGCAGCCCTCTCCCCTGGTTATCACTAGTCACTGCTCTTGCCCGAATACTGACACCATCAGTACACTTCTTTCAAACTAGACCAGACTGGTTCTGTCCACACTGACCCAAGTGAATGGCTGGGAGAGCCTGCCAGGCTCTGTCCGTGGTGCTGACCACCAGAATCATGGGGTCTGACAGACACTGGAAGCAGAAGTAAAAGGTAGAGACCACCAACTCCTAAGCCTAAGGAGGGCTTAGAAATAAAAGGTTTCTTCTACCCACGGAGGTTTACAAGAGACATTGAATGAGAAGATCCTAGCTCAATCCCTCAAAAAGTTCCCATTCAACTCTAGATTTGCTGGTAGATGGTGGGCCTGAGACCAGGGTAGAAGAGAAGGAAGGTCTTACCATCTCTGGATGACTGTGAGCCAGAGGAGAATTGGGAGGAGGAGAGGCTGTGAAAACACAAAAGGCAAGATCATTAGACCATGGTGGGGAGCAAGTGATAGTGACATATGGACTGGGACGGAGGGTCCCCCACTCACTGGGCATCCTCGCCCTCCAGCAGGCGGCGGTAGGTGGCGATCTCCTGCTCCAGGCGCGTCTTCACGTCCAGCAGAATCTTGTACTCCTGGTTCTGCTGCTCCATCTCACAGCGCAGCTGGGCCAGCTGCTCCTCCACGCTGCTGATCAGCTCCTGGATCTGGGCCAGCTGCATGCAGTAGCGGCCTTTGGTCTCCTCCAGACTGTTTTCCAGGGATGCTTTCTGTGAGGGAGTAAAAGAAGACCAGGAGTCAGGGAGGTTGTCCGTGCCCCTCCGAGCCCTGGGCACCCCGCCAGCCTGGCAGTGCCCCTACCATGCTGAGCTGGGACTGCAGCTCGATCTCCAGGTTCTGCACGGTGCGCCGGAGCTCCGTGATCTCACTCTTGCCGCTCTGCACCAGCTCACTGTTGGTGGCCACCTCGCGGTTCAGCTCCTCTGTCTGCAACAAGAAAACATCATTTACACCAGTATTTCCCGGGAGGCAGATCTCCTGGGTCACTTCCACCCAAAACGTCCCCACCTTGCTGAAGAACCAGTCCTCCGCGTCCTTGCGGTTCTTCTCTGCCATCTTCTCGTACTGGTCGCGCATCTCGTTCAGGATGCGGCTCAGGTCCACGCCAGGGGCGGCGTCCATCTCCACGTTGACATCTCCACCCACTTGGCCTCTCATGGAGTTCATTTCCTGCAGAACCCAAGAACAATCCACAGTCAGGAAACTCATGGTGGCAGCTGATGGGGGTTCCCTGGTCAGAGCATTGCCCTCACCTTCTCAGTTCCATCTCTTCCCTCCCAGCTCAGCTTCTAAGTTGGCCTTTCCATTTAGCTCTCACCTCCTCGTGGTTCTTCCTCAAGTAGGCCAGCTCCTCCTTCAGGCCTTCAATTTGCATCTCCAGGTCAGCCCGGGACAGGGTCAGCTCATCCAGCACCCGGCGCAGGCCGTTGGTGTCAGCTTCCACACTCATGCGCAGGTTCAGCTCAGTCTCGTACCTGGAATGACCCGAGAGAAAAAGAATGAAACACCCATTCAGTCTACACTGAAGGCTTTGTTCATTTTCCTCCAGAGCTTCTTCCCATAACTGGCATCCTGTGGGTGGGTAGGGAGCCAGTCTTAAAAATGGCATGGCTGGACACAGTGCCCATTGATTGCTCACATCTGCACATTCCTGGGGTGGGGAAACAGCACAGAAGGAGCTCATCACTCTGCACAGCTCGGGAGGAGAGAGGCTTCAGCTTCAGCCCACCAGTAGCACACAAGTCTCCAAATATGACCAACTCCTGCCCTTCCATGACAGGTGGGGAAGTGGGGAGCACTTCTCCCCAAAGCAGTAGTTCCCAAAACTGACTGGATCAGAATCACCCCGGCAGCCAGTAGAAATACTTGAATCAGAACCCCGGATGTGGGTCCCAAGACATTCGCTTGTTTACCAGGACATGGAGGGGTTTCTCACTTGGCCACCCTAACACAAACCAGCTCTGTCTAGAGAACACTGCTCCAAAAATGCCCCACCCTCGAGAGACAAGCCATCCTAGGCCACTGGTGCAAACTCACTTGGTGCGGAAGTCATCAGCAGCCAGGCGGGCGTTGTCAATCTGCAGGAGGACATTAGCATTGTCCACGGAGGCCGCGAGGATCTGCAGGTGCAAAGGGCACAGGTCATTTGTCAAAAGAGCACCACTAGTCAGGCTCCACCACAGCATATGAGGCCTTTGCTTTCATGTTCTTGCCCAAGTCCCCGCTCCTTCCCACAGCAGCTTAAAATTAGTCCTGGTCCAGTTTTACCCAGAACTTCACTGCCTCATGGTCAGCAGAGGAGATCCAGAGATCCCTGGCCTTAGAATCAGAAGCCTCTGTGTTTTAGTCCTGGGTGTCCCCCTGACATACTGCAAAACCTGAGACAGGTCCCAAGGCCTTGGGTTCCCTGCCTGCAGATGAGGGCAGTGACCAAAGTCTCTCCAGACCCCCTTCCTAATATGAGCTCTCCTCTCTCAGCACAAGGCAGCCTGCCAGCCCTCTGCAGGCACCTGTATTCCTTACAAGCCCACAGGGGTGGGGGCTCAGTGGGGCTCTCCCAAAAGATGACATGCAACTGGCATAGGGAATTAGAAGAGAGTGTGCAGGAAAAAGGAAGACTGAATGAACCCTGAGTTGGCTAGAGTTTGTGCCCTCATCATCCAATTTCCCTAATCCAAGGTGTCTAAGCCAGACGGCAAGGGAAGTGGGGTGAGCAGGGAGGGCTCCCGTGGACATGGGGAGCAGGGCGCTGGGCCTGGAATCAGATGACACAAACCCACCAGGCACCTCCCTGTGCCAGGCTCATAAGGTGGGCCACCAGTAATCGTCACTGTAGGTTTTCCGTGCCCGGCTGGCTGAGGGAGGGGCCAGCCCGTGCCAGGGCTCATGGGTGGCAGCCGTCACAGCCCAGACTAATGAGCTAATGAGCGGTTTGGGTGTCTGGCCTGGTCCCGTTGCCGCCTCGCTCCTCCCCTGTGCTGGAGAACAGGTACCTGTCTCTTGGTGGGGCACAAGGGCTCCCTCCTAAGCACCGCCATTCCTAAGCACTGCTCAAGGACTTTGAGCAGGTCACAGCACCTTTCAAAGCTTCAATTTCTCTGGAATGTAAGGGCTAGAATCTCTGGCCTCTCCTGGTCTGAGGAGCTGGAGCCCATATTCCCACTGACGAGCTCAGAGCCAGAAGAAGGCACCTGGGATGGAGTCTTACTGTCTAAAGGTGGAAAGGTGCTGGGGTTGGAGGAGTTATTACTGCCAGAGGGAGACAGCTAGAATGCACCTCCTCTTCCCCATCCACACACCTTGCTCCTCAGGTCCTCGATGGTCTTGAAGTAGGGACTGTAGTCCTTGTCCTCGCTGGGCCGCTGCCTCTGGTACCAGTCACGGATCTTCACCTCCAGGTCAGCGTTGGCCTCCTCCAGGGCGCGCACCTTGTCCAGGTAGGTGGCCAGGCGGTCGTTGAGGTTCTGCATGGTCACCTTCTCACTGCCCGCCAGGAGACCGTCTCCACCGCCAAAGCCACC
>RJWH01007071.1:0-45026 GCA_004363575.1 Solenodon paradoxus | reverse complement strand
TCTCTCTCTCTCTCTCTCTCTCTCTCTCTCTCTCTCTCTCTCTCTCTCTCTCTCTCTCTCTCTCTCTCTCTCTCTCTCTCTCTCTCTCTCTCTCTCTCTCTCTCTCTCTCTCTCTCTCTCTCTCTCTCTCTCTCTCTCTCTCTCTCTCTCTCTCTCTCTCTCTCTCTCTCTCTCTCTGTCTCTCTCTCTGTCTCTCTCTTCCTGTATTCAGTACAGGAAGACAAAAGAAATAAATTCTATTTAAAAACTAGCAAGACTCTTAAGCTCTTTGCACAATTGGATTCTAAAAAAGCAAATCATTGCTTTTCTTTTTATATGCCCACCGCATGTAAGTAGCTGAACCACTGCAAATAATCAGCACATGGTGTCTGTGGGAATTTGCTCCTCTGCCACGGGATGGCTACGTTAATGGGAAAGGGGGGAGGGTGCAATCTCTTTTTTGAATCATTGAGAAAGTCCAGAGTTTCAAAGCTGTGGTAAAATTAACAATAATTAGCAAGCTATAATTATTCCCAACTCTTTCATCAAAGCACATTTTATATATTCAGCATTTAATGAGCACCAACAGGAGTACAAGGGTGTCGTCTAACACATGAAAGCCAGCCAGGCCTCGACCCCATTAATTTTCAGGTAATTCCTGAGATGGATAGATGGAAATATATTATTTTTTCTTTACAGGTAGAGAAAGCAGAGACGTGGGGGGCAATTCTCTATCTACAAGCACTGGGTACGGTGGGGATACTCTGCTATCTGTCCCCACTATCTGTTCAGGTCCTCGGACTAATAGCTTAGTCATATTTCAGTTTCTTTCTCCAACTCCTTTCTCCGACTCACAGTCCACTCCGAGTCAGAGAAGCCTTTCTAAATCAAAATCTGTGACCAACTCTTCTCTGCTAAGAACCCTTCAAGCCCAATGGTGTATATGTGTATGGACTCTTGGCTCTTAGAATAAAATTAATATTTCTTAAGTTAGCACACAAGAGGACACATGACTTGGGTAAGCTACTTAACCTCTCTGGACTTTAGTTTCCTCATCTGTAAAATGGGGGTAATAAAAGTACCTACCTAACAAGGTAGGTGTGAGAATTAATGTTAGATTAATCAAAACAGTGTCTATGCTAACGGTATCCACACTTAGCTAGCATGAATGGATGTCAGCTGCTGTCATGGTCATGGTCATGGTCATCTTCATCTTCTCCTGCTAGCCTCATCACAGTTCCTCAGATTTTCAAGCCTTTGTTAAGTTACCTGTTTGAAGTCTTCCTTTCATCTATTTAGTACATAATTGTTTTTGTAGTCATAATTGAATTTGCAGGAGCAAATTCCCACAGACACGATGTTCTGATAATTGTTTTTGTAGTCCATTCTTGGGTCACCTGTAAAAAGCCTTCCCCGCTGCACTCAGAGGAGTAACATACCAGAATGGCAGCACTAACTTTTTAGGACTTCTGTCCACCCATCTACAAAATTGAGATAATAGCATCTCTCTATTTCAAAGTTCATTCTTTGAGTCAAATCTAAATAGATGAGTCAGTAGATGCCAAAGCTTTGTCAACTGTAAGAGACTGTGAAAATGTTAGGTTTCATTAAAAAAAAAACAAAAAAACCTATCGTATCTTCTCATATCCAGTTTCTGATCGGTAGTCATAATCCTCTATAACTGGCAGGGCCAGCCGCTTGATAGCTCAATGGGCCCCTGGTTGGCAAAAGGAAAACTGCTGAGAAAGGCTTGTCAGGGCCAACTGACAAATATAATGGTATCTTTGACAACTTAGGTGAACTTAACTCAGGTTAGTGCTCTGAGGTCTCCTAACCTTTGCCTTTCCCTACCATGTTACGTATTGGGGTGAAGGGAATATAGAAGGAGCCTGTCCACAATATCCTGTCTGGAAGACACAGAACCAAAGATGACCCCCCCCCACCCAACACATACACCTTTAAAAATTTTATGTTCTGCTAGACGCTGACCAATACAAACACACACACACACACACACACACACACACACACACACACACACACACACACACCACTACCATGATGAGTTTATTAAGTCAGAACAGTCTCAGCTCTGATTTTCCCTTCTCCTTTCATCTGTTTCCTGCCTAGATCCGCAAAATATCATATATTAACTTTATCTCTTTGTATTTTAAACATTTGAAAACATTTAAAGCAGTACAGGAACTCAGACTTCTTGTCTATCAGGGGCCACCTGTGAGCACTGTAGCCCCAGCACTGACATGTGTTGGGCACTCAGGAATGTTTTTTGGGTTCACTAACATACTAAAGTTGAATCGTGCCCAGAAACATTACAGTATCAATGTGCTCTCCGAAGAGCCATCCACATTGATCCTTTCAGTACTTCTCCCCTAAATCCAATTCTCATCACCTGCCCCAGTTGCCAGCCTCTGTCCCCATCCGAACCCAAACATGCAATTTTATCAAAGACTTAAGTAATGATACTGAGTGTTGCTTTTGCTTTTACACATGATCCCTAACTTTTATCAGCCTGTGGTAACAGAGGGGAGAAATGTGGTCTGGAAGGGCTAACAGCAGACAAATTCTGGAAGCAAGCAGTTGAAAGAAATGGCCTTTGTGCCAGCGAGGCTTAGGCTCCAATGCTGCTTGCGCACCACCAGTTGCTGGGTGGTTTTTGAGCAAGTTCAATATTTCACCTCTCTGGGGTTCAATTTCCTTAATTATAAAATGGGGGTAAAAATGCCTACATGTCCCCATCGTCTGTCAAAAGAATGATTTCACACCTTGTTATTAAGAACATGCTTTTCTACCATTGACCTTCGCTCTTTAGTAGTAGGCTTTGTTTTCTAAAGTGGTGTTGATTATCTGATGCTCGGTGTTATAAGACCAATGCCAACACATCAGTTTTAGATTTAAGGGTGTGAGTTAAAAAAACAACACAAAAATAAAACGGTGCTTGATTATTTAAAAAATACATACCATCCATGATTATTTTAATGATTTAAGATAAAGACTACAAAATACTCAACACAGTGTTTGGCATGTGCTAAGTAGAATTAATCGTAGTTATTATTCTCAGTTGCCTCGAGAATGTGAGCAAACTTTAAGATTATTAAAGGTTGCTGCACAAAGCTGGGGATTATGGAGACTGCTGAAGAGATGGACACTGAGATGGGCAGCTGAGAACCCTGACGACATGACCCTCTGGAGGCAGGAATATGGGAAATACCAAGATGCATGTAGCGTTTTAGCAGCATTTCTTCTCCCATTATCTGCTGGGAAGTATATCCTGGGGAGGAGGCAGGGAGGATATTATTATCCCTACTTTACAGATGTGGAAACAGAGGCCTTGGGAGGGGAAAAGGGTTTGCTCACGGTCACATGAAGCCAGACCTCCAGCCCAGGTCTCCTGACTGCAAGTAAACATACAAATTAGCAGAGATGGATGAAAGGGTGAAGGGGTGAGTCTCATCTCATGTTCTCCAGATTTTCTTTAATTTTTCTTTCTCTTAACTATTAACTAACTACTTTTAGAATGTTCAGGATGAGTGAAAAACAGCTCATCGTGTGGTGCACGATACCTGAAAACCATAGGACTTAGGCCATTAGCCACCAGTTGCTCCAGCATTAGAGTGGAAGTGGTCCCCATGATTGCTTCTGCTTTGTGACCACCAAAGAAGCTGGCTTTGAATTCTGCAGTCAGGCCCTGGGCAGTTCTTCGGCTTGAGTTCCTTTTTTTATTTCTTTTTGTAGAACAGGGCTAAGGGTATCCTTTTAGAAATACTGTGGGGATTCAGTGCTGTGACATCAGAGACACTGCCTGGCGCCATGTTGGTAAGAACCCTCAATCTTCCTTCTGGCCCGACTATGGTCAGCTTCAGCTCTGGCCTCTTTAAGGAACAACCACTGAAACAGTGGTTAGTGCAAGAAGACTGGTCAGTCTCCCTTCTTCCTCAGAAGGAACCTGCAGCCCTAGAAGAAGCATGTGATTCTTCAGTCAGAAAGCAGAAGATGCAGGGAGAGAAGTGGGCTGTAATAATGGCAAGCTCAGCATGGAGGAAGGAGACCTCAGGGTTTCAGCTCCAGGGCTGGGGGTTTATGGAGAATGGAATAAATAAGGATATACAAGTCTGTCTCGAATGTTTCATTTCTTTAAAAACACGACTCAAGGCACACCCTGGTGGCCTAGTGGATAAGGGTATTGATGTAGTCCACATACGTCCCTGGGACCCTGTGGAAATAGCAAAATGAACAAGTAAATGAAATGGATGAGTTTTCTTCCACCTCTCTTTTCCTTCCTGTCTACTCACCTTCCTTCCTTCCTGTGCCTTTCCTTTAAAAAAAAATGTGACTCAAAGTACTGAAAAATACTCAAATTCAAATAAGCCCGGGGATGAGTATACCCTGTATTTTCATATTTGCTGGTATTAAAATGTTTATAATAAAAACATTGTTATGTCATATCAATCCTTCAAATTAAATTGTGGAGGACATATTTAGAGTAAAGTTTTGGTTTGCTTCTTTTTTTTTTTTTTTTTTTTTTTTTTTTTTTTTTTTTTTTTTTTTTTTACACATTTCTATAGTTTCTGTTATTGGTATGAACTATCATTATTGTCACCAGCATGGCATCAGGCACTTTATAGATTCCTTATAATGTGCCCTGCTAGTCTACAAAATAATTGCCCTTGTCCCCATTCACCTGATGAGGAAACCGGGGCTTAAGTTTGCACAGCAAACAATCAGTGGAGGAGGGGGTGGAACCAGGTCTGGTGAAACTAACATCTCCGCTTTTCCACCATAAAGTTTAGTCTCTAGCTGAAGGGAAGGTCACGACATTGGGATGGTAAACTAGCCGTGCAGGTTTATTTAGATCTAAACTGCCAAAAGAACAAAATGATCTTTTCACTTCTTAAGGAAAGACGAGGTTTTTTTGTTTGTGCTTGTTCATTTGGGTGGGGACTTACTCACTTTTTAAGGGGAAGTTGACGATTATGTTTTGGGTGTTTTTTCTTGATTTTGAAAAGTGACTGCAATTTCACTTGAAAAATATCGGTCAGATTTCATTTCAGTATCTCCTGTTCCTGATCTTCACGTACTTGTTGTCATGATCTCGTCATGAATTAGAAACCATAAATGACTCCCCTCTTCTGTTGGTCTCTCCTTCTAGGGATAGTTGACTTTCTTTCCAAGGGACTAAACACTCGTGGGGGAAAAAACAACAAAACATCAAATAGCTTTGGATATTTTTGTTTTGTTTTGTTTTGTAGTTTATCTCACAGGCTCTCAGACCTATCAGTTTCTGGTGAGATTTGGCAACACAGGAGGGAAATCTTGGTACAACATTCCTGAGACAGTCATGTTTCTGGAACCCCGCATGGATGAGTCATGGCACTTCCTTTCTCAGACTCAGCCAGGTGATGTGTGAAGCCCACTGAGTGGGTGTACAGATGTGGAGGTAGGTGCTATGTCTAAGCACGACCAGCTATTCTGGAGGGGAGGGTAGATGGTGACAGGTCTCAAATGCACTGCTACCTCCCCCAAACTGTCCTGCCATCTGAGCAGTTCTGGTCCAAGTGATGCTCCTTAGAATTACTGAAAAGGATCTCAGTGGTCATTGATTCTAGTCTCCCCTTCAGAGAAGAAATCGCTTCTCCAAATTTTAAACACATGCTTATGCACTGCCTAACATGATGAAACATCTGTTTTACCCCCCAGGACAGCCCATTCCAGTCCTAAGCAGCTTTTTGAGAAAGCCCATCATAATATTTAGTACCTCTGCAACATTCACAAACTGATCTGAATTTCTATTCATGGATCAATAGAGAAAAAGTGATTTTTCACCTTCCATTCAATGGTTCCTCGGGTGTTTGCTTGAAACCATCTCCCCTGCCCACCGTTTCCCTTCTTTCTCCTCCCTGCCTCTGGCCGTGTCTTTCCCTAGGTGAAATGTCTTCACCCCTCTTCCTGTGCCACTCTCACATCCTGGGCTGTGGTGTTACTTCCACACGTGGCCCAGCTCAGTAAGTGGTGTTACGTAATTGGGCAGTTTAAGGAGAGAAGACCAGCAATTTTGAGAGCTTATTATCGGACAACTGTTCAACCTGTTAGCCTTATTCTCTCAACTTCTAAATGAAATTTTTTGTGGTTTTTATTTTATAAATAAGGAAGATCAAGCAAAAGGACACTTCCCCAGGAATACATAGGCAGTAATAAGCAGAACTTGGATTCACATTTCTCTTTATCTGGCTCTGAGACATCATGCTGCTATAGACGATGTGAATTTCCCCAATCCAAATGCTTTAAATTTCATCCCAGTTTTGTACCAGTTCACTAGTGTATGAGTTCAAACTGCATTTCAACCTCTTCTACAGCAGCTAAATCAGAACATCAAAATAATCTTTCAGTTGTATCCAAGTGGTACATGGCTTTGATTTTATTCAACAACGTATGGCTTTGCTGGATTCTTGCTTGAACATACCCTTTTAGGGAGTGGACAAAGCATTATCAAGAAGAAACTACAGCCTAATTAGTAGAAGGTTAGTAGTTGGTCCCAAGCTCAAGAATAGGACAGAAGCTTCTAGTCTTCCTGACAGTAGACATTTGCTCGGCTCGTGTCTTACCCTCCCCATCTCCTCTGCTGTGGTTTGCCCTTCTACCCTTGTCTCTGTGGCTGTTTCATGGTGAGATGTCCATTAGTCAGGAGCTGAGTGTGCCGAAGGGCTTGCGCTCTACTTTTCCTCTCAGCAGTCACAAGCTGCTAGACCTCATGGTGATGGAAGGAGAGGAGAGGAGGAGCGGGGGAGAGGGCAAGTTTGGAAGGAAGATGAGGCATGTGCAAGAGAGGAGACTTCATTGTTCTCCAATGCGTGGATGTATTGTTCCAAGATGAAGGACCAGAAAGCCTCCATTGTTTCTCTGGTCTCAGTGGGATACAAGAAATTGGATTCATATCTTTGGATTCCTGTGGGAAGTCCTGATTCTATCAGCCAAACCTCAGCTATAACCTTTGAAATCATGACTGATGGGCAAATGACTGCCCTCGAAAGCTTCTCCAAGAGGATAGGGGCCTGCCGGCTAGAAGGCAACAAAGAACCAACAGAACTACCCTTCTCAACGCCCTGCACCTCCTCTCTCCACCCACACTGTTGATGTCTCATACATCCATCCGTCACCTGCTCAGCTAGACGTCACTCATTCATTTCCAGCCCTTACTGAGTGCCAGCCTTGTGTTAGGTCTGTCCTAGACTGAGGGGGTGAAAGACAAACAGCACCTCACCCCTGATTCTATGAAGCTCACAGTCAGCATAGCCAGGACCACCTAGTGGAGGCTCAACATGTGCTTGCTGAATAAATACAGAAAATAAGAATAATTATAATACAGAATTATAAACAAAGTTATGTCTTCCCTACTAACATGGATTATTTACTTAGAGTTATGGAATATATCAGTTTTCTCTAAGGCTTATCTTTTTTTTTCCTCAGTGAGTTTTAAAGGTGGGGAAACCACTATGCAACAGATAACACACACACATTAAAAAGACAACTAAAATAAATACCAGGCTGAAAAGATAACTTAAAGAGACAGCATATTCAGGAGGGGAGGACAACAGCTAAAAATACTCACCCAAGTAGATAACATGAAGGAATGTGAAAGCAGGAGAAGACTGCCCAGGAGAGCTAATCTAGTAGTTCTAATCTATATTGTATCACAAAATCCACTTCAGAGGAAAGTGATGGGTTTTTTCCTTAAATAAATACAATTGTGCACAGACACTAAATTATGTAGGTTCCAGTGAGGATGTCACAGATTCCCTGAAGTCTATTCATGTCAAGAACCCTCCCACCTCCAATTTAGAAGGTCTGATGGAATTCTATGCATTTATTTCATTTAGTAAGGGCAGTGAAATTTCTTCAAGGTCACATGGCCAGTTAGTGAAAACATAAAGTAGTGTGATTTTTAAGAAAAGGAATTTAGAAACATACTGCCTGGGTTAAAATCCTAACTTTACTATCTACCAGCTGTTTAACTTTCAACAAAATGCTTAACTTCTCCAAGGCTCTGTTTTCTCATCTGTAAAATGAGTATAATAGTAACCTACTTCATAGGGTTATTGTGAGGATTGGGAGTTGATTCAGGTTAAAAACGTAGAATAGCTGTCAGCAAGCTGTTTTTGTAAAAGGCAAAATAGTAAATATATTTGACTATGTGGGCTAAAGAGAAATATTCTAGTTCATCATGAAGGTGCTAATCTAATTATTTCAAAATTTTAAACAACAATACAAAATGAGACGGCACCAGGTTTGGAGCTGGCCAGTCCTTAGCTTCAGCAACCCCTGGCACACAGCAAGCCCTCAGTAAGTGCCAGCTGGTAACTGCTAGGATCACCCCCAATAGCATAAAAAACAACAGGAAACACGGAGCCTGCTGACTAACTCAACCAACCAGTTTGTTAAAAATAAGCCATGGTTACCTAGGTGAGTAGAGCCTCCCAATCTTTCCAGTTGCAAAGGCTTTCCCCATCCATGTCCAGTTCCAGTTGGCAAAGTGGCCAAAAGCTCTAATTATTTTCAGGGATGTCTCTAGTCAGATGACAGGGCAGAGACAGGTGGGAGGAGCTGGGATGAGGACCACAGGCCTTGGTCTGGGCAGGGTGGAGGCAGGAGGAGACAAGGGCCTATTCCATGATTCCTAGGGTTCTGGCTTTGGAGCGCTCAGCCATCTTCCATCAATAGCGGGTGGGAAGGCCCTGACTCCGGCGCCTATAGGAGGTAAGTTCTTCCAGATTTGCCGCCTTCTACCCACAGCTACCCTACTGCAGTTCCGCTCTGAGAACAGCTCCAGACACAAACTCAACCACAGTTTGTGGTTAGAAAGGAGCCCATCTTCTTCACAACTAATGGAAATGGAAAACCGGGCCCAGTTTGGGAAAACGACATGGCTGAGATCACCTGGTAAGCAGAGTTGCCCTTGGGATTTGAAATCTGGGCTCCTGCCTCCAGGCTGTGCTTTTCCTTGTCTGCAGTAATACAGGCTTCTGTCTTTGGCACATGACAGAAATTAGCAGAGGAGTTGGCCCTCTGGCTTTTGCTTGTTTTAATTCATCGGGGTCCACCTAGATTCAACATGGATATACACCTGTACAGAGTGCGCCTCTTGCTAATATTGTCTATGGCTTTTTCCCCCCATTCAACTAATAAAGATTGAGGGCCACAGATAGGAAATGACAAAAATAAATTTATTCTTTGGCCAAACAGTGGTGGGTATTTGTATTCGAAAGCCCTTCCCTACTCCAGACATACGGAGACTAGCTTCTAGGTTATATGCTTTTTGCTGAGGAAAGGGAGGGAAGGGGAAGCATTTAGGTCTCTGGCATCTACAGATTCCAGGAACATGCCTACTTTGGCTTGGACTGGAGCTGTCATGGTGTAGAGAGGAGGGGGGTTAATGTGTTCGTGATCCTGGTCTCATCTTTGCCTCATTATCTGACTAGTTCCCATAATTCTCCGTGTGTACATTCATGGGCCAAGAGAGACCGGCCACCATCATTTTCTAATCTATGGTGGTAAATTTCATTGTCTTCTGTAAAACAGGCCCTTATGCTGCTCTAGTGATTCGACAGTTTCCTCGAGATAAGCACAACGGAGACACAGGTTGGTCTTGTCTAGCCATTTTGAGGGAATAACCAAGCCCCAAGTGACGCATTCACTTTTTTATCAATATTTCCCAAGCTATGGGCCAGGTTTTGGAATGAGCGTGAATGATGAGGCTCTCGACTCACAGTTCTGTGTGATTTTTGCTACTCGTTAATTGGTTTACCCATTTGTTCATTCATTCAACAAATGTAATTGGATATGCACTTTGTTTCAGGCACTGCACTACCTGCTGGGAAAACAGCATTAACAGAGTCCCTGCCTTTATGGAAATGAGAATGGAGGCGAGAAGCTACACACAAATACTTCAACCAGTAGTGTACATACAGGTGCTTAACAAGAGGGCTCTCCAGCAGGGGCGGTGGCGGGGAGAATATTCTAATTTGCAACATTTGGTGATTTTATTAGTATACATACTCTTTCCTACTGAAGTTCAAGCTTCTAACATGGCACCACTGAGCAATTATTGAAGAGAGAAGTGGTTTTGCAAACCGTGTGAGCCAGCTCCAGCACAGCACTGCACAGACACCACAACAGAAGTTAGCGCTCTGGGGGAGGTAGGTGGAAGAGAGGGCGAGGCATGAAGGGAACTTTGTTATTTTAGATCGGGAGGTTGAGTTAGACTTTTTTGAGGAGAGGAGATTTGAATGGAGACCTGAATAAAGTGAGGAAACCAGTTATTTAGTAAATATTTAGGAAGTGAGCATCCTAGGCAGAGGAAGAAGCATGTGCAAAGTTCTTGAGACAGGAATATGCCTGGTCTGCTTGGTGGGACAGCAGGGGGCTCTGAATGAAGGGAGCACAGGATTTATGGGAGCACACAGAAGGGGCACTTACTGCATACAGGTATGTGGAGCAGTGGCAGGGAGGAGTTGGGGTAGACATCCTGGAAAAGTTAATATTTGAAAGGAATCTTAAAATAGGAGTGAGAATTACCAAAAGAGTAAGAGTTTGGGCAGTGGTGGAGAGAGAGGAGTTGTGGGGAGAAGAATGTGTGGGCGCACACGCTGAAGGACTTGGGTTACCATCCATCTTGGTTGGGCCAGGATTATTCCTGTTTAGCAACACTGAACCCGCATCCTTCCTGGTCCCTAGCCCCATGCCCCCACTCCTGCTCCTGAATTTCACCCCCCACCCCACCACATCTGGTGATACTCCAATTGGTTCTAGTTTCAACTCTAAAAATTATGGTAAGTCTATGAAGAATTAGAGGATGGAAAAAAGTAAGATGACCCGAGTGCTGAAAGTATGTGTCCAGTCAAGGCTTCACAGGTCAGTGAGACCCACATCTTGAAGGACCTTGGATACTAATAATAGCTTTCTATGAGGGACAGGAATAGATACATTTTGATTTATGAAATAACTGAGACACATTTGTAAAAGCTGTATTTGACAGGGGGACACAGGAATCAGAGAGTTAACACAGGATAGAAAGGAGGAGAGAGCCTGATTTAAGACAGAGATGAAGAGATGGATTTGGAAAAGTGAAATCGTATCTCTTTAATAACTTACACAAAAGCCTTCAGGCATGTTATGCTTCCTTGTCTTGACAACAGCCTTGTGAGGTTCATGGGGTATATGACATGGTAGGTTAAAGATGGCTGCAGTCCTCCTATCTTTCCCCTTTGAATCTGGACTGGCCACATGACTCATTTATAGCCAATAAAATGAGGCAGAAGGGACAGAAAGAGACTTCCAAGGCTAGGTCTGTGAGAGCTATTTTTTGTTTCTGCCCTGGTTTTGTGGTGTGGTGCTCTGGGAGAAGCCAGCTGCCATGTAGAAAGCTGACTTCCTTATGGCCCCCATGTTGTGCAGCCCTGGCTGGCCAGTGGGGAGGCCACGTGATGGGAGAGGCACCCAACCCACCCATCCAGTGCAGGTGCCAGACACTAAGTGAAAAAGTCACCTTGTGTGTTCAGCCCAGTCAAGCCTTCACATAACTCCAGCCTCAGCTGCCATCTGATTTTAACTCTGTGAGACCCCAAGCAGAAGTCACCCAGCTGAACCCATCAGCACAGAACCCTGAGAGGTGTTTATTGTTGTTATAAGTCATTAGGCTTTAAGATGGCTTGTCGTGTAACAATAAATAACCAGATATTATTCCCATGTTGAATGTGTAATTAAGGCCCAGAGAGAAGGAGGACTTGCCCAAAATCACATGCCTGATAAGTGGCAGAGGCAGAGCTAAACTTAGGCGTGCTGACCTTTAGAACTGCTGTTTGGACTCTTTCCTGCTGTATCATCACCATCCCCTCCCACATCCTTGGGCCCAGAAAGTCCAGAGACGGAGGCCAGCCATCTGAGTCTTTTTTGCCCCCATGAGGAGGTCCACCATAGTGTTTATAGCAGCCTCAGTATCTTAGGAATAAGTGTGTCCCTTCCAGAATCCCAATGTCCTGGGATACCTCTTCCTGGCATGTCCCCACATTCTCCTTCTTTCCATTCAAACCCTGTTCTCAACCAGGGTCTGCATGGGAATGAAGCAGCACATTTTCAGAGTCTGGTTAAGCATTTTTACCTAGAATTAGCACATACAATCCATAGAGCAAGGTTATCAGATAAGAATTGCCACACTGGTGGGTAACTGAGGCTCAGAGAGACGAAGACCCTGACTCAGACTCACACAGCAACCTCACAACAGGAGGTTGGTGTGTACTTTGGGGGAAACAACTCTCACAGACAAGTTGGCACAGCACCTGGTACATCCTAGCTGCTCCATACCTGCTGATTCCCTTTACCTCTCTCCCTCCACACCTGCTCCATCCCAGAGAAACCTGTGACCTGCCTATGGGCAAGAGAAGTCCATGTGGATTAAAATAATACTCAATATTTATTGAGCTCTCTGTGGTGTAGGCTTATGGATTATCTAGTTTCGTCCTCACAAATGCGACTGAATCAGGCATGATTATTAGCTCCACTTTACAGGGGATGAAGTCAAGGCTCAGGCAGACAAGTCGCTTGCCCAAGACCACACATCAAGTTAGTTGATTCAGGATCCAAACTCTGGTCTTTGTGACTCTGAAGTCTATGCTCTTAAACAGTCAAGGCTGCCAAGTGCATGCCTGGCAGGCTGCCTGATGGAGCAGGACTGGGCTGGCTGTTTAATGAGGGGACCAACCTGGGGAAGGAATGAGGTCACATTCCAGAAAGCTGAGACAAAGCAGTGCGGGCATCACTTCAAAAGACTCGCTCTCTTGGAAAAAAACTAGCAGGGTTGGATACCTGGCCAAATAAGAAAATTGGACGTACAACAGTCTCAGAAAACTGCAAGAAGGACTTGACCTTCCAAGGTCAGAGGCCTAGAGGGACCAGACTCCCATGAGACCAGACTCCAAGGCAGGTGCCATGGGCATTGGTCATGTCTTGCCTCCTTTTCACTCCTACCCCTAAACGCCAGAAAATCAACTGGCCTTTCCTTCAAGCTCTGACCCTTCTGTGAGTGTGCCAAAAGAACTTACCATGTTGTTAATACATTATTTGACTTTAGAAGTATTTTTGAACATCAGCTTTGGACCAACTACTATGGTGGGAGTAGTGAATATAGTGTGTCCTTTACCTCCGTGGACCCCACAATCTAGTGAGCTACTCTACTGGGAGACCACCTAGAACAGTCCTGAGAATACACATACCACTAGGGGAACCAGTTGAGCTCAGTCTTGGGCTGTCTCCAGGTTGCCAGTCATGTGTGTGATGACACCAGGACCTCAGATCAACCAGCTTCCAGTTAAAAACCACTGAGTGACCATAGTCATGTATACTCCCTCCCACATTGATGTATCTCCTACCTGAGACCTGCCTAAAATGAAATCTTTTAAAATAGTTGTATCCTCAAACCTGTAAATTTGGGGTTTCGTGTTAGAGAACAACAGGTAGAGAGAACAGCTTCATTTGTTGACTCTCAAGGAACATAAAAGTTGGTAAACCCCACATCATCTGTCAGCCTCTTCACAAGAACCCTACAGAGGCCATGGTGACTCATCTCTGACATCTATTGTGCCCCAGCTGATGGATCCACCAAACCATGGTCACACCATCTTCTCTTCCAAGTAGATGTGGGGAAGCCCTGAGTCAGGAGGAGAGGTTCCTGAAGCTCCCAGTAAAAATCCTCACGGGTATCTAGCCTCTTCTCTACCTCACTGGATGGGAAAGAAAACAGATGTGTCCTAGTTTCCACTGGCAACCACCATATGTACACAGGGGAACCAGACTTCAGAGGAGAACAGTGCTGTGGAGGAGAGAGGGGAGAAATGGGAAGAATCCTGGGCCAAAATGGTATCAAATCACTCAACCAACCAACCTTAAAGCCCACCCTACTGCTGGACATCTGCTAGGTGAACAAACACATCTGTTTCTGACTTAAGTCAGGTTGTATGGGAATGTTACTTGCTGTCCAAGGCAATCATATTAATGCGACAGCTCCTTTCTTTAACATATGGACATTGGGTGGTTAAATTCAATTTCTTTACTTCTAGCTCATCCCGAGATCCATCTACGCTCACTTGCAGTATTAAAAAACCCTAATGGAGAAGAGGAGAACAATAATTTTGACCTGGCTGTCACTTAAATCATGCATTTGACTTATAGAAAATCCATAACAGCGATGCCTCGAAACCATAAAAGAGCGCTACGAGTGACCATCGGTGACACTGATTATACAGAAGCTAAGGACTAGCACTGTGGAGTTATGCTGCCAAGAACTGTTTTCAGTACTGTGTGGATTGCCTCATTTAATTCCTAAAATAATTCTACGTGGCTAGAGATACTTTAATTTCCATTTTACAGAGCAAGAAACTGAGGCAGGAAACAAAGTAGGTTCCTTTTCCCAGGTCACACAGCAGCAAGTGGCAGAATCGGAATTTAAACGGAGAATGTCTGACTCCAGAGCTCTCTTAACAACGATTCTAAACCAAGGAAGCCAGTACAGAAATGGAGTAGTTCTGAAAGGAAAAAAAAAATATCAAAGCTTTCATAGACTTGTTAGCAAGAAAAGATTCATGGAAGATGTGGATTGAAAGGTGAACGCATCCATCATGAGATGAAGGAGGAATGAGAGACAAGTGGACTACCAGCAATCTACATGCCCATTTCTACTGCTGATTGATGTTTTGTAAATAGTTACATCACATATTTACATATATACATATGCATGTACGCACAGAGACATACTATGGATTTCTTATTAATACCTCTTATCTATGTGGCCATGATCATGCAAAGTTAATTTTGCTGGCCACGGTACCTTAGATGACAGGTGTCAGCACTAAGCAGATAGTTGTCTCTTCCTTAGTCTCAGACGCTCCCCAGACTTTGCTCGGTCTGGTAATAATTCAATTGTAAATTCAGTTCTTTGGAGCAGGAAGAGAGGGGCTGGAACTCCTACAGTGAACTTTGCATTTCTTTGTGACAAGATCTAGGCCCTTCCAATGTCACAGATTCCCCTTTTTAGAAGGAAGGAACTTCTGAGAGACCTATTTTGCTGTGCCAGAGCCTAAGCATCACTGTGCTAAATGCATACCTTCCATTCAAAGAAGTAAATTATGCTTTGGCTTCCACACCGGCCCAGTCCTAACAGGTGAACAGGTTGTCAAGTCAAATCCCTGGATAAGTGAGTCTGTATTAAAAATAGGCCCATCCAGCCAAAAGCACATGCTAAAGAAAGGAAAGCCTTTTCAACTAATGGTGTCGGGAAAACTGGACAGCCACACGTGGGAGAATGAAACTAGATCACTTTTAACGCTGTCCACAAAAATTACTTCAAAATGGATTAGAGATGTGAATGTCAGACAAGAAATCATATAATAAACAGAAGAAAACACAGGCAATGTATTTCATCACATTGGCCTTAAGTGACCTTGGCAACTTGACTCCAGTGGCAAGGGAAAGACAAACAAAAATAAACAAGTGGGACTACATCAAAATAAAAAATAACATTCTGTACAGTGAAAGAAACTAACATCAAAATGAAAAGACATCCTACTAAATGGGAGAAGATATTTGTACATCATATACCCGACAAAGGCTTAATATCCAAAACACTTTTACACTCTTAGGAGTACAAATTGGTACAACCATTCTGGAAAGCAGTATGGAGTGGAGATTCTTTAAAAAAATAAGAATGGAAATTCTCTATGATCTTATTATTCCGCTTTTGGGTATTTACCACCCAAAACACAAAAATACTAATTTGAAGAGATGTATATGTACCCTTATGTTTATTGCAGCATTATTTTTATTAGCCAAGATGGAAATAACCTAACAGCCCATTGGCAGAGAGGTGGTTAAAGAAGATGTGGTCTATAGACACAATATATTACTACAGGGCCATAAAACCTGAAATTCTGTTATTTGCAAGAACATGAATCAAACCAGAGGGGACTACACTAAGTGAAATAAGTCAGAAGGAGAAAGACTAGATAACCTTACTCATAGGTGCAATGTAAAGAAGCAAAGTAAATGGACAGGCATTACCAAAACTCACCATTGAACAGTGAGAACAGAAATGAAGTTAACAGAGGAGAAGCGGGGTAGGGTAGGAACACAGGATTGTGAGGCTATTAAAATGTGGTGGTGGGTGTGGTGTGTGATACATTTGATTAACTTGCACAGCTAAACTTATATTATTTTGTGAATCAATGTTATCTCAATAACCATAAAAATAAACTTACAAAAGGCCCATCCAAGAGCTGTTTGAGAATGCTTCCTTCTCTGACATTCAGACTGTTTTCAGGACCAGGCAGTGGAAAGTGTCTGAACAAAGAACATCCCTGCATCTTCTAGACTTTGGAGCATCCCATTCATGTCCAGCTGCTGCAAAGTCAGGTCTCTGGGGAATGGTACTCCTTACTGGAGACAGATACCCGTGAATGGGAAATGCTGTTCTCTTCATTTGGTTCCACTTACGGCTGCTGAAGAAAATTAGTTGTTGGCAATGTAATTGATTTTTCCAATGATATTTAGGCCTGGCACACTTTATATTATCAATATATTCACTCCTGCTAAACAAATCACAGATACTAAAACTCCTCCCATGTCACAGAAACTTTACACACCTTATTACAAGCTGCTCCTGCAGTGCTTACCTTCATCCTCTCCTTTGTGGATTCATTTACTTATTCATGCAATGCATTCATTCATTTATTATACTTTAATGTGCCATGTACTGTGCAAGCTATTAATACAATGGTGAGCGAGATAGAGACACTGTACTCCCATGGAGTTTAGGAGAAAAGACAGACAAGTTCTTGGAGTATGAGAATGGATGGCATGTCATGAGCAATCACAGAGTGGCATGCCTATTTCCAGCAAGGGGTGGGGATGAGATGGGACATCTGAATAGAGTGGGCATCAGGGAACACCTTCTGAAGCAAGTGAAGTCTAACCCCAACCCAAAGGATGAGTAATGCTGGGCCCGGGGGAAAGAACAGAGCGTTCCAGGCTATGGTGATGTGGTCCATGGCACTCACGTTAGACTCCAGCTCCTTCTCATGTGTGGAAGTTAAAATCCAAATTCGCCAGGTTCCTTTGTAGTATGAGTTCTAAATGTGACTCTATTCCATCAGTCAGTGCACTCAGACAGGATTTGAAAGATGGAAGTCACGAGGCAGCCTTGTCTCCTCTTTCAGGGACTTCTGTTGGCAAGGAAATAGAAGCTCTGCTTTCCTGAGGTACTTCTTGATTCTGGTGGTTTCCTGGTCACTTTAGCTTCTAGACTGTGGCTGTTGGCTGATTTTGGTGGTTTCCTGATCCTGGCAGACAGCAGTGGTGGGAACAACTCCCTCTTTGACTATCCACTCCCTGATGACAAGGGGAAGAATTTCCTCTGGTGGCCAGAACTATTTAGAGCTCTTGAGTTTATTAATAGTATTTTTTTGTGTGTTTACCAGTGCTTCAGAAACTGTTTAAGACTCTGTAATCAATATCTTTCTACTAAAGACAGTGGATTCTGGCTTCTGCAATGGAGTCCTAAGCAACTTTTAGGCCATAAGAACCATGTACTTGGATTTCTACGAGGACTAGAGCTGAGAGCATTCCAAGGATGCCCATTGTGACTGGGGTGGAGCCAGTCATTCAAGGGAAGAACTGCTGAGGAAGAAAGTGCCTGGTCACAGAGTGTCTTAGCAGGCTGACTATCTGTACGGAAAAGGCAACTGAAAGGTTTTGAGTGATTTGGTCACAGGACCAGATCCATAGTTTTCAAAGGTACTGCCTGCTAAGTGGAGAACAGAGAGCAGGCCAGGAGTGGAACCCCAAGTGGAAGTTACTCTAGTCCTAGATTTAAACTGCAATTCATACATCAGCACTCAGTTCCATGCCAAAACCTTAGAGGTTAAAATAAGAGATTCTTTTTTGCACTAATTGAATCTTTCTTACTTCCTCCTCTATTTTATTTCAAATAGAGTATGACCACTATTTTGACCATCAGTGAACAGTATTTCTTGGTTACCTCGTTGTGTTCTTCAACTTGAAGTTATGACCCTTGTCATGAGACACTTCACAAAATCTCTCCCTGTTCCCTCTCCTGTTTCCGTCTCCCTGTCCCTCTCTTTCCAAGTATTCCTGTTATAATAACTGCTCCTTCCCCTGTCCTCCATCCTAGTGTGGTACTCTCCCTGGACCTGTAATTAGCTCTGGGGTTCCATGCTATCCCTCTTTCTTCCTTGTTTCCCTCCATCTTGTTCAAATCTTTGTAAAGAGATCTTTTATTAAGGTTTCCTCAAATTACCTAATTTGAATATGCCGATTGTTTCCTGCTGGGACCCTAACAAACTGGATCGTTGGTCTTGAAAAAAATGTCCGACATTCTGGGTTTGGCTGATTGTCTCTTTGTGTTGTCATCCCCCACATTTTCTGCCAACTGGTAGTTAGACTTAGAGGTTTGGTGAGACTCAGATTTAAGGTGAGATTTTTTTTGTGGGGGGTGGTGGTGAGGGAGCCGGGATAACACTATTTCATAGATGACTGCTCTCTACTTTCTATAGCATCTCATTAGGAGTCACATAATGCCTGGCTGTCCAACTTTTATCGATGTGAAGATTGATCTGTGGACTTAGGTATTTCAGTCTTATTGATTCATTATAAAGTTCCCCATCAATTTTCCACTTAATGATTTTTTTGCAGCCATTGATGATTGTTGACTTGACCCATTATTTCATTAGGGAAATGCAGACAGTGATGTTTTTCCAGTACTACCCTTCCTTCTGCACTTATTAGCTGAGATTCTTCAATAAAGAAGCTTTTTCCTCAGATGTTCCGTTTGGTTTTCTAGAGTTTTATTCCTATATGTGACTAGATATGATTAGATGCAAGAATCTCAGAATGCTTTACCTCTATTTTCCTGTCACATATGTGACAATATGCTATTGTCACCATGCAATTTTATTCAATAATTATTATTTTCACTTCAATGTTTACTTAAATAATGTGTTTTAAAATAACCTCCAAATGTACCTTTTTCTTTACTGTTCATTCTTTCCTGCATCTCTTAACTTCCATTGTGGGATCAGTTTACCCTTTTTAATTTTTAGTCCTAAATCTCTCGGCTACAAGGTGAACGATTCCTATTTTCTCATGAGGGAAAAAAAAAAAGTCTGACCAGGACCAAATACTCCATTTATTTCTTGTTGTCTTTTATTTGCCTTTTTAGGAACTTCATCCAAGGCACCCTAAATGGAATTCCTTCTACTCCTCCTTCTTTAACAGCCAGAGCACACAAATATGTTTGTGTTTAATCACCCAGGCTAGCATTTCCAGGCCATCGTAGGAGTTCAGTCAGTGCTTTCTATCTGTTTACTTTGTCTGGACATTTTCATCAGCTGCTCCCTGATGCCTCCTTCTGATACACTCCTCCAGGCCTTGCACCTACTGTATCAGGTAAGACTGATAGCTGCAAATAATAACAACAAAAACCACTGCCAAGTTTTACAACTTGAAGACACACACACATACACACAAACTCAGGCATGCACGTGCGCACACACACACACACACACACACACACACACATACACACAAAGTCAGATTTCCTACTTCAGTAGCTCAAAAAAGTCAGGGCCATAGACTTCACAATTGTCCCGCCCCCTCTCTAATGGTTGCAAGAGGGCAGCTATTGCTCCAGGCCCCACAGTCACATTCCAGACAAGAAGTAGAAGACTAGAAGAGGAAGTGGCAGACCCATTTCAGGACTGTGAAACCTCCTGGGAAGTCACCATTGGTCTTTTGCTAATGGTGACTAAGACACTGAGGAAGGCACACTTGCTAGCCTGGTGGAGTTCAGCCAACTTCTGGCATCTGACCGTCACACTTAAATTATAGTTTAATGGATAAAGAGTTTTTTTGGGGGGTGATGGAAAAGTTTTGGAAACTGCATGGGGGCGCTTGCACACAGTGTGAGTGAAGCCAGTCCATGCCTCTGAGCCGCACGTGTGAACAGGGCTAGCATGGCCAACTTTGATGTTGGAAACACACTCACACATGCAAGACTCAGAAACTAAAATGTCAATATTGGGCAGCAAATGCAAAGACAGAAGGAAGGATGGTATTGGATGCTGAGTATACTGGGAAGCAGATACTGAGACGCAGTTGGGATCCAGAGGTCTATGAAGGAGTTTCCTGGGAAAGGGAAGGGCGTCAACAGGACCGGCAGTGGAAGAGGCTAGTCTGTAGGAAGTCAACTGAGTCTGCTCTCCCAGAAGCGAGTGTTGGAGGACAGAACCTACTAAGGGATGCTGCTTTGGGTAGAAAAGCTGAGGTCCTTGTGTCACTGCCTCACTGAGTCATTAACTCGGGTCACACTGAGAAAAGCAAAAGGAAAGCAGAAAGAAGGAACAACGAGGGACTTTCAGCTCATCAAGTCCTCAAAGATAGATGAAGATTCCTTTTTTGAAGGAGGATAAATGTAGACTTCTCTGTGCCTCCACAGGCACTATTCGCTATGTGATCTTGTGATGTTTATAATTTCTGTGCCTCCGTTTTCTCATTTGCAAAATAAGTATTATAATGTGAATAGCAGCCTCATCTAGTTGGGCAGTTATATCAACTAATGAATGAATTATGCTTAGAACAGTGTCCAGTTCATACTAGGGCCTCATTCAATGTTGGCTGTGATTATCAATATCGCCATACAAATACAGAGCACACCTAATAACACAAATAAACACAGAAAATAAATGTGATAAAGGGTGTGCTACGTTAAGTATAAGTAGAACTACATTCTCATGTTTTCTGGACTCCAATTGATTGCTTTCTATATTTCATGTTTGGATTTCTGGTTTGAGCAAGAGATGACAGGAAATAAAGCTAAGGTGCTCGGGCACAAGGTAAACAGATTCAAATTGCATTTTGAAATGTTACGACTTGCAATGGCATGATCATGGGGAGGGAAGGAGGAGTCAAGGCCAGCTCCTAGGTTGTTGGCTTGATCAGCCGTGTGGATGTTGCTGTCACTAAGGTGAGAAAAACTGGATGGCATGGGGAGACAGAGGCCAGTGAAGACTTTGATTGAACACATGAGATATCTGTGAGTCCACAGAGAAGCCAAGGAACTGTTTGGGATGAGAGTTCAGAGTGAGAGTTGGACTGGAGCTATGAGTTCAGGAGTTAGTATCATAAGGGTAGTGTTTAAGTCTCTGGGAATGGACATGATCACATAAAAGAAAGTCTGTACCCTGCTCCTTCCTCACCTCCCAAATGCAATCAAGCTCTGGTTCCACCTCCTGTCTTGGACTCCAATCTTCTGTGTCCCCATTTTTGTGGCACCTGCTCAGTCATCAACTCTCACATGGATGATTACAACAGTCTCGGATGGTTTTCCATGCCCTTATTTTGCTTCCTCCTCTATACTTCTTTTCTCTTCTTCTAACCCATCTTCCAAAATTTTACCCAAACATTTTTTCAAAACCTTAATCTGACCATGTCGAATCAATGTTTCCATTGCACTCAAGATAAACCCCAAATTTCTTGGCTAAACTATGCTATTTTTTATGTTTGGCTTCCAGCATACATCTCTAACTCATTCCCTTGGGAACTTTAGTGTATACTTAGTCTAATCATGTTGAATTATGTCCAAGTCCCCCAATGGTCCATACAATCTCATGACTTGAAACTTCAATGGCTTTCCCTCACATTGAGAACAAAATCCAGACTCTTAAACATGGCTTTGAACTGACTCTAGATACCTTTCTAATCTCTTACTTCTCTTCCCTTCCCTCTCTACTCCAAACATTTCGACCTCCATGTTCTTTAAACATGGCAAGAAAATGCCAGACTCAAGGTTTTTTGCCTTTACTAATTCCCTCTGTCTCAGATGCTATTCTTCTAGATGATTGTGTTTAAGTCTCGTATTTTAAATAGATCTCCACACTAATCTCACCTCTTCAGCGTCCTCTACTCTCAAAATATTCAAAATTGTATCTGGCCTCTTTTTCATCTCCCCCACATTTTCTCCCTCTTTCTCTTTACTTAACCCTGTTTGTTCTTCATTGTAAGTATCACTATCTGATCTTATATCATGCATTTATCCTGGTTTTTTTTTTTTTTGTTTGTTTGTTTTTCTAAAATTTCTTTCTTCCTACTAGAATACAAATTCCACAAAGACAGGAACATCTATCGCACTCACTGCTGTAGCTCCAGTGTTTCGATCAGTTTCTGAATTCAGTAGGCACCAATAAGTATTTGTCAAATAAATTAATGAATTAATTAATGAGCAGAAGAAAGATTGCCACCATTCCTGCCTGTAACTTTCCACCTGGTCAACTCCCATTCATTCAAAGGATTTAGCTTAGGTCAGGCGCCAACGCCTCCAGCAAGTCCTCCCTGGTTGTCTGGTCAGGTGAACTGAGCATTCTTTGGCTTTCTTCTGGACTAGCTTCTGTTACAGCACATCCTGCCTGGCACTGGGATCACAGGACGTTTCTCCTACCAAATCTTTAACCTTCTTAGGGGAAGAAACTTATTCATTTCTTTCTCTAGAACTTACTAAGTAATTCTCAATGAAAATGTGAGGTGAATGGAAGAATAGACAAATGAAAGAATGACATTAGAACATAAAAAATTTGTACACAACTCATTGTGCAAAATAATACTTTTATTTTGGTTATAACTAATCTTAATTTTCTCCTATGTCCCCACTCCTGCAGATGGTGGAAAATCATCCTTAAACTTGTCAGTTAAAGACTACTCAGTCTGTCTTGGATTTGAACAGTCTCTTTCTGTCAAATCCAGTTGTGTTGAGGCTGATAATTAACTAAAAAATCAGGTTTTCTATTAATACTTCTCATTCAAAAATCTCCCCTTTCCCTTCTTTCCCAAGATAGTACCAGGTATAGGCATTGCCATGCTCATGGAGGTGACAGGGAAGAGTATATGGAGAAGGGCCCCAATCCAAGAGTTTCCTAGAGTTGGACCTGTGTATACAATTCTGATGTGAAAAACAACAATTTTGGTAATAACTGTGTACTCTAGAAGACTAATAGTTTGATCTTGGTCTCCAAACATTCTGAGTGGATGTCTATTGAGGATTTCATGATACCTATGGTCTTCTGGGTATCATGTAGCTAGCCTCCCATAGCCGCTGATGCTTAAGGTTGTGTCCCTGCTTTACCCTCTAGTGGCAAGCCTCCTGCTTTCTGTGGATTCTAGCACCTGACCCAACACGTGGAACTTCCAGGAATGCACAGTTTCTCTGTCTACCCCCTGGCTAATATGCAGTTTCTGAGACATCGTCGTTAGACCCTTATTAGCTATTACTGTTTTGGATAAGGTGCCATACTGAACCTGGAACTTGGAAGTTCCCAGTGTTAGATCCTGACAAGCAAGAAGCAAACTATTCTACCTTAGCGTTATTGTTCTCAAACCTTGCTCCACAAAACAGTTTCTATTTCAGAGAGGTCAGCCTTCAGGTTAGGCTTTCTTTTCCTTCTGTGTCTACTGCCCCCAACTCTGATGCCAGAATAACTCTTCATTACCAGTTTCTACCTAGACATATATACCTTTATTTCTTTTTTTTTTTTTTTCTTTCGTACGTTATACCCTTTTTTCCTCCAGGTTCAGGTTGTTTGCTTTCTTCTTGGACAATAGGCAGCACAGTCTAATCATATGGTGTAAGGATGTGAAAGATGCCAGAGAAAGAGAACAGCACTGGAAATATGCTATTCAGATGAAGGGTTGATGGGTGAATGGATGGATGAATAGTAGGTGACTTGTTCCATATCTTCAGGTCCTTATATAGAGAGTTCCAGACGACAAGTCAGATCTTCTGACCATGCTTCAATTGTGTCACTTGGAAAATTTAGTCTCCCAACCACTTCCCCAAATGCCATTCACCTGGAAAGCTTTCTCAGAAGGCAATTATGAGTCTTGGGAACTCTGAGCTGTTTGTATGTGGATTACACTTTCCAAGGTATGCAGAGCAGTCATTTGTCCTGTGGGCTTCCTCGACCTAGTGGTCTGTATAGGCCATTAATTAAAAGCCATGCTGCAATTACAGCAGATGACAAGCAGTAGCCTGACCATATTTTCACTGTAGAGTTCTATTTTGTGCCCTTCATTTTTTTTCCCAACAGTTCTTATTTTCTACTTAAGTCAATTCCCTTTCCCATGACATCTCGATGCCTAAATCCAAGCGCTCAATCAACACTGGGGTTTCTACCCAGAATTTCAAACAATCTACCCCAAATGAACTCCTGATTTCCAACCCCATGCACTCTCTTCTAATTTTCATCTAACAACATATTCCTACCAATCTTGGTTTCATTCATGACTCTAATCTTTTTCTTACTCCACCAGCAGATTTTATTATCTAAATGTTTACAGTATCTCTAGAACCTGAGCTTCCCATCACCTCCAAAGCTACTACTATCTTTTTTTCAAATGACTACCATCATATCTTGGACTGAACTGTTTCAAAAACTTCTAAATGTTCTCTCTGCTTCCAGTGTGTGTGTGTGTGTGTGTGTGTGTGTGTGTGTGTGTGTGTGTGTGTGTGTGTGTGATTTTAACCTTGACCCAAATAAACAGTGGCTTAAACAAGACCGAGAAGGAATCCATTTCTCACTCATATAGCAACCTGGGTGGAAGCAGCTCAGGACTTGTGTGCCTGTCCCATAGTGTCAGGCTCCTTGTTTTCATGGCTCCGCCTCTGTAGGGTATTTCCTTTGCTCACGTGACCCAACACTGCTCACCACCCTGTGTAGAGAAGGGGAGGGCACACCCGTTTTCTTTAACTGCATGGCCCACAGATTGTGTCATTTTTATTTACACACATTGGTCAGAAGGGAGTCAAACAGCCACACCTAGCGACCTGGGAGACTGGGAAGCACAGCACAGACTTTGTGTGGGCAGTCACATGTCTAGCTGCAGATCAGAGCCCCACTGCTACCGAGAGGTTGGGAAGAGAGTGGGGTTTCTGCTCCCCACACACCCCTGTGTGAATGTTGTGAAGCTGCGATCAGGGCATTCAGTGAGTACATGACTTGGTGGCACTCAGTAAATATTTCTTTAGTGTCCCACTTAATAAATCCCAAAAAACAAATGAGAATCAGGCCTGGAAATATAGTTTGTACTAGCTAGAAGTGACCTCAGATAATATTCGGCACAAAATTATTTTAGACAAAAAAGCTATTGCAGATATATGTACGTATATACACATATATGACTATATACATATGTGGAGAGAGAGACCATCTCAGGAGGAAGTTTGTGTCTAAAATAGGTAAAAATGGAGTTGCTCTGGTTGAAATCAGGGGCACTAAAGATATATTTGTTGAGTGGATGCCCTGTGGTCCCGAGAACCTTGGGGATATCAGTCTGAATCTGTACACAGTTCGAAAACTGATTCTAACAGAACGTGTTCATTTTCCAGATGCAGAAACAGAGGCCCAGGCAACAACAGGAATTGCCACTTGGCTTACTGAAAGTCCCCTTCTTGTGTGGCACCGAGCTGAATGAGTCACACAGATGAGCTACCTTTCCTGAGGTCACACTGAGAGTGAGTGACAGCCGAGGCTGGAGGCCAAGGCTGCTGACTTCCTGCTCAGGGCAGGCAGATGGGAATCCCCCGCAGCAGGCAGCGGAGGGCAGTAGGACTCAGGAGTGGCCACTCTCCCTGGAGCTCGGAATTGTGCAGACCACAGGGGAGGGCAGGAGATTCCTGCTGTAACTGCACGCTGCTTTTACAAATGTATGCACTCTACTGGTGTTTAAGCACTGGGAGAGTTTTCTTTTTGTGTGGGGGAGAGTGAAGAATGGGAAGCTTCAGGAGGCATTCTTAACTTGAACCAAACTGGCTCTGCACACCGGGGCAAGGCTCTTACTTGCTTTGATAGAATACCACCTTTGAAGGTGCGGTGAAGTCAGGATGAGACCAAGCGACAGACCGTCATGGAGGGGTGTGAGGGGCTGTGTTTGGTGTGTGGGGAAAACACTCTGCCTCTTGCTTGAACCCAAGGGGCTCACCAGCCAGGGGTGGAGACAGGAGAAGAAAGGGAGCCAAGAAGCGGGGAGTCGTGCTCTTTGGTGCTTCAGGAAGTCCCAGATGACAGTGACGGCTCACCTGAGATGGAATGAGGAGCACCTGGGCGTTAGAAGGAACTGTGCTGGTAGCCTGGAGAAGGTGTAGGGCAGGGTTTCCCAAACACAAATCCCTGGGAGTTTGCTAGAAGGCAGATTTTGGTCTGGAGGCCTGGGGCAGGGTCTGAAATTCCTTAGCTTTTTGTTTTTGTTTTTAACAAATGCTCAGTTTTGTTATGTTGAAACTGCTGCTCCTGGAAACACTTGGTAAGTTGTGGGGAAAGGAGAATCCGTAGTTGAAGAGGCAGACAAGTCTGAACCCTAGCCTCTCCTCGCCCACCCCAGCATGGACCCCAGGCAGGGACGCTGGTTCTCTACCTTCTAAGTGGGCATATTATTCCCTCACCTGCAGCTCCAACACGGGAAATTCGCTCTCCCCTTCCAGTGGGACAGAAGACTGGACACAGCAGGTGTAAATGGGTGTAGTATGGGGAGAGAACAGCCTCGTCCTTCTTCTCTGCCCTTCCACCAGCCCCAAATCTCAGGCAGTGTCTCCTACCTCCTACTCCCTCTTGTTTTGTTTCATTATCCTCACTCTCCTTCCCAGAAGAACTGAGGCAGTACTTACCTTTCAGGTCTGTTGAGAGGATTAGGTGAGATCTGTGAGATAAAGCTTGGAAACTGAGACTCTGCCCCCAACCACCCCAAACCTGTCTCTTCTCCCATTCAGGGCCCAGGTCACCCCCAACAGAGGGACCCTCAGCATCCATCCCTTCAGGCCTTAGACATGGAGAAACACTGGGAGCAGCTGTGGGCCAAAACCAACACCCAGGAAAACCAACCCTCCAAAGAAACAAGATAACCGACACCTGTCCTGTCTGACATGGAGCAAACCCTTGAGCAGGCGCAGTGCCGCACCTGTGGAAGCTCTCCTCTCATGTCTGTCCATCATGGGGCTGGGGGTTTGCTGTTTCCCCTTGGCAGGTAGGCAAACTGAGGCTGCCTCAGACTCACACAGTTGACCAGGGCCAAGACTGAAGCCCGGGCCTTGGAGGTTTGATCTCTGTTCTAGAAACGAGCTTTTTGTCTTAGAAACTGCTATATGCCCTCTGGTTGTGGTCATTTGTTTCTTTGCTTACATGTTTTACCTGAGGCAGGAATGATAGGAGAGTCTGAAGACAAACCAAGCTTTAGAGGACATCACAGTTTCAATGTCTGCCCTGAGCTGGTGGCTTCAGCCTAAATGACCTCAACACAAAATGGAATAAAAACCAATACCAACCTCTTAGGGTCATTGTGAGGATTAGATGCATTAATGTACTTATCCCAGGCCCATACAAAGCACCTAAACATGTATCAACCATAATTATTAATAATACAATTGAACCCAGGCTGTATTACTTATTCCATCTGCACTTAGTTAAGTGACTTGCCTATTTTGAGTCTTGGCTTCCTCCTCTATAAAGTGGGGATGACACCTAACTCTTTTGCTTTTGTAAGGATGAAACCATCCAACACAGGTGAACGTGTCTAGCACAATACTTGACACAACAGGGTTGACCATGGGGAACATTTCTTGCTGGCATTTGGTGCTTCCTTCTTATGAAGAAGCCAAATCAGTGTCACTCCCCTACTCAGAGACTCTCTCCCTCTTTTCATTCTCCCTGCCTGGAGAGGTGGGTGATTTCTCTCCTGGTAAGGGCAGGAGAATAACTAGGCATGCTCACTTCAGCTCTGCTGTCTTCCTCTTGGGAGTAGGCCTGCCCATAGGGAGACTACGTTTTGCTATGATTCTCTCTCCCCAGTCCCTGTCCCCACTTGTTCTTAAAATCCCCTCACCTGGGTGGGCTTCTGCCTAATGCTATGGTTCCCTGGACAACCCATTTGGCCCTTGAACTAGGCTACTGCCTCCAAGAGAGCTTCTATCAGTAATAAAGATGATATATAGACTGTGTCTCTACTCGACTCATTTCTCAAATTGTTCAGAAGTGTGATTTATTCAGACTTTCCTTGAAAGGAACTAATAAAGAAAATGTTCATTTGGCCAGCCTTTTATTTAGCATTTATCAGCATCTACTAGGTACCAGGAACAAAGCGATTAAGACATAAATAAGACAATTCCGGACCCTCAGAAGCCCACCATTTACTGTGAAGAAGACAGGTATGTCCACAGCGATAGCACAGCATGTAAAATGCTGTGGGAAGAGACATTTATAGAAGGTCAACAGAGGGTGCCTAGCCTAGCCTAGCCTGGAGAATCTGGAGAGACAGCCTGGAGGAGGTGATGCCTAAACAGAATTTAAAAGATGAGTATCTCCATGTGTAAAGCATCTAATGCAGCAGCAGCACAGTATAGTATCATTACATACTTCATGTGTTTTCCCTCTAGACCATGAGCTCCATCAAGGCAGAAGCTTGTCTACTTATTCATCACTCTGAGCAAGTGCCTGACCCATATAGGCACTCAATAAACATTTAATAAATGAATGAGCAAATTAAGAAATAAGCAAGATAAAATGAAATTAGAAATCAGAGGGGCATGAGCTAAAGGAAGTAGGGAAGGAGACCTGGAGGGTAATGGGGTTCCTGCCCACACCCAGGATAAGTTGCTGAGAGACATGGAAGATGGACTCCAATATAATATTGACAGGGAGGGGCCGTAGTATTTTCAGGCAGGAAAGAGTGGAGGATGGAGAGAGTCACAGGCATCAGAGAAATGCATGACATCCCCAATGTTGAGAGGAGACAGAAAACATGATCCAATCTTGAGAGGGAACAGATTTGCCCTGAAGAGTCAGTTCTTGATGACAGGCCACCATAGGACCATTCTTAACCCCATCCAGCTGCCAGAGTAGGAGAGATTTGAGCCTGATGAAGACTGAGGCTTAAAAAGGACAGGATTTCTCTGTTTTTATACATATTTGAAAATCTCCATTAACAAATTTAAAATAAAGGTATAGATATGCCTTTTGGATAAACTTTATTTTTAAATAAGCAAAATTGAATTTTTAAAAACAGCATCAGACTGTACAATTAGTCAAAATTTGTTTAAAATTAAGTAATCTGGCCAAGATGCCACTAAGGGAGCCATTAGCCAGCAGAATAAGGGAATCAACTGAGCATAGTTTTGAAGCAATGCTTGGAAAAATAAAACCATTTCATATTTAAGCCCAAAGATTTGAGATTCCCTAAAAACCAATTACAAACTGAATTTCTATCAGAAGAGAAATAAAGAAGCAAAGAAAAAAAATGTTGTAAATAGACATCAAAGTAAGGTGTAAAGAAAGAATATATTCAAACACCTCTGTATTCAAGGAATTGTGAATTGATTAAAATAACTTATTACAAGAAGCAAGATTTGACAGTGTTAACTATTCTCATTTTCTCTTCTTGACTCCCACACCCTAACTTCCCATTGGTTGTTCTTTCTGTCTCCTCTGGATGCTGCTCCTTGTCCAATTCTTGAATTATTATAGGTCCCCTATGGTCAGTTCTATCTCATTCATTTCATCTATATCCTTTCTCGTCCCATGACTTTACATCTCCAGCCGACATTCTTCTGAGCTTCAGATTTATTTAACCTCTTATTTGATATGTGCTCTTGGTTATCAACTAAAGCTATTTAAAATGGTGGACTAGAACTCTTGAAATATATGTTCCTTCTCCATTATTCCTCATGTTCCTCACCCAGTAGATGGCACCACTGTTTTCTCAGTTGTTTAGGCCAAATGTCATGCAGTCATCTTTGAAATCTCTTTTTTCTCATATGATCCTGGCCTGGGCTGATTCCTTAAACCCATTTCCTATAATTCGCTCATCTCTTTCCAATCACATTGATCTTCTTTGGCTATTCTTGAACCCATCAAGCTTGCCTAAACCTCAGGTTCCATGCGTGTGTGCGTGCGTGCTTGTAGAGGCAAGGGATGAGGGGGTTGTAACACACTCACAGAGGAAACCAGCACCTTTGTCAGGCACTTTGGAACTAGTTTGTTAGTTGTGTGTTTGCCCAAATTAAGTTTTAGCAAACTGATTGGAAATGGGACAGATTTTCAAACTGGGCAGGTTGCCGGGACAGCACTGCTAAATTGGGACTATCCTAGTTGATCCAGGACATATGGTAACCCTACCGATAGGAGCTGGAAAAATAGCTCGGGTGAAAAATAAAGAGAAACCGAATCAGGTCAGTGTAGTGGAGATGAAGAATTAAGAAAAACTAGGGGAAATTAAGACAACTAGGGAGATATAATCAAGTCAAAGTGTCCAAACTAGTGACTGAGTATTGTTGGTGTCATAGGCCAAGACAAAAGGGCATCTTGCGGGCAGGAGGACTCACTGGGTTTGTTCATTTATACATTCATCTGGGCCAGTCATCTAATCCACAAGTAAGGTACCTAAAGCAGAGAAGATGAGAAAATTTTCCTAGATTTTTATATAGCAAGTTGCTTAAATTTGAGAATTCATTTCTATTGTTCATTACATCTCTGCGAGAGAACCTAGGTTTCTTGATTTTTCCTTGGCCCAGAATAGCTGAGGAAGTTTTCAAAGGATTCAGCATATGAATGTCAGTTAAGAAATTGTTCAGCGGTGCCCAATTTCTGGGTATAGCCTTACCTTGTTACTTTTCTGAGACTCAAACTTGTTATACCTGGGAGGTGAGCCATGCTTTGTCCTCCCAGCTCTGCTGCTGCTGCTGAGTTGTTTCCCACCAGCAAATGGGCTACTGAGGCTGTGGGTGTGCTATGATGTGTATCTAAATAATGATGGCCCAGAACTTTGGAAAAGCAGAAGACTCCATGAATTATTGTTATTAGTTCTTCTTCAGAAGTTTGAGAAAGGGATCCTATCTCACTGAAAAAGCGTGGGCTGCACCAGGTAGATTGTCAGAGATGGTGAGACCAGCCCTCCAAGGAAGAGATCGTTAACAAGTGAAACTTCTCCTATTTCTTTACCATGCAGTTTACTAAGTGTTTTAGAATCCATTGTGCCTTAGAGCCTCACAGCTACATTTTTAAGCAGATATTTTATCATTGTACATTTACCAAAAAAGAAACTGAAGATCAGAGATACTAAATAACTTCCCCAAATGCCTTACCCAGTAGTTTACAGAACAGATTTCAAACCTATGTCGTCTGATTTCTAATCTCAGGCACTTTCCTAACATCAGAACTGGATTGCCTAAGTAGGAATCAGTTGTTAAAAATACATACTTCTGGGCTCCACTCTCCCCCTGCGTGCAAAAGTTTCTGATTCAGTAGATTTTTGAAGCCACCAAATAAGGGTATTTATACAGCACCAGTATTAGTTAATTCATTTGGCTGTTATGATAAACTACTATAGACTGAGTGGCTTCAGCATCTATTTCTCACAGATCTGGAGGCTGGGAACTCCAAGATCAAGGTAACAGCAAGACTCTGTTCCTAGAGAGTTGGTTTCCTGGCTTGTTAACATGAATTTCCTTTGGTGTATACATGTGTCTTCCTCTTCGCAACAGGGTACTAATCCCATCGTGCGTCACCCACACTTACGACCTCATTGACATTTAATTACCTTCCAAAGGCTTACTTCCAAATGCCATCATGCTGATGTTAGAGTTTTGACATATGAATTTGGGGAAGGACATAAATACCTAGCCCTTAATACCTTATAAACTCTCCTGCATAGCCAGGATGTTAACCAAGCCCCTACTTTGCACAGGAAACTATTGGCATATAAGAGCTATAGCAAGAGACAAAACAGGGAACAAAATTGACATCCTTTCTACCCTTATGGAACTCAATCTCTTAAATGAGAAAAACATATACAATAACCATAAAAACAAATAGATATTTTAAAACTGATTAACACAGGGAAGGAATAAAAGGAGACTAATAGAAAGTTAAAATACCTGATTTCAGTAGGGGCCATAGGGAAATATATCAGAAAACAACATGTAAGAAGAGGCACAAATGGATGAGATGGATGAGGAATGACAAGGAGAGGACAGGGATTATTCAAGGCTGAGAGAAGAGTTTGTGTCCATGGCCTGGGGTAGAAAAATTTAGTGTGTTGTAGAAATCGAAAGTTAAGTATCTGTTTATTTGTCCAAATTTTCCAATAGAATATAGGCTCTTCAAGGGTCAAGAATGGTATAACAGCCCAGGTGTCCTGAAAACCCCAACACGCAACAGACTGAGCACTTCAGATGAATCGTGTACTCGGTTAGAAGACTATGCACATAACGTTTATGCTCCAAAACGATGTTACCCTCATTATATAGAAGAGAAAACCTGAGCTCAGGGAAGTTAAATTATTTGACCACACTCACATAGCTAGTAAATGGAAAGATCACATTTAGAATCACAGTCTATCAAACAGACAAACATGAATTTCAAAACCCAATGCAAGACAGATGTCCACAAACACCCTGTGACGGGGGTGTCTTTTGTTATACTGAAATTTTGCACTTGTTTGTATTCATTTTATCAATAATTATGTTTATGATTTATGCATTGTGTCCTATTTAAGTCATCTTCCCCTACTCTATGTTATAAGAATGCCCTCTTGTATTGTCCTCAAAAAGCTTTAAAGATTTTTACTTCTGATCCATTGGGAATTAATTTTCATAAGTGAGGTAAATCAAGGAATTAATTGTATTATTTTCTTGCGTGATAATAATAACCTGTTCTGGAACTTAATTAAATTTCTTTTTAAAGAACTCTAATTTATAATATCACATCTGACATCTGTTCATTCAATAGCCACACATTAAGAGCCTACTGGATGCCAGGCACTGTTCATGTCCTTGGGAAACTCAAAAGTTTCCTAAACACAGTTGTGGAATGTGGAAGGAGTTCAGTCTATCTGGCAGTTATAGGAAGTTTACAAAATAGCTTAGATCTGTTTTAAACTCTGTATAAACAATCATGCATTCTCATTTTTAGGTTCAATTTTGCCAGGCCCAATTCTAGGAAACTTCTAGAAGTTCCCCAAACTGAGTTAAGTCCTGTGTGTGTGTGTGTACATGCGCTCTTTTAGCACTTATGTTTCTATTGTGGTATTGATCACGTATGTCATTGCCTGTTTCCCCAGTGAGAAAACATCTTAAAGGCAGAATCCCTGCCTTATTGATTTCACATCCTTGGACAAAAGCCTTAGATCTAGTCCATACTTTTAAGTAAAATGATTCGTATGTAATGCTTTAGTTATAGTTGTATAACTTCAGGGGTGTTTGAGTGTCTTGACAGGAAGTAAGTCATCTTGCTATTGGCCTACCACAAACACATACAGAAACTAGAGGATGACCTCCAAAGGAAACCTATATACATCCTTCCCTGATAAGTTCCTTTGTTAATGGAGCTGCTCCAGAAAAACTAGAGAGGACACGGCCCACTTAATAGTGACTCAGGCAGCAAGGTGCAGGTTATGAAGCTATGGGCTAGGTTTCTAAACTCTCAGCCAGGCAGGCAAAGAAAAAAAAATTTGGCACATCTCTGTGGCTCAGTGGCTAATGTGCAGGTTATTTAAAGTCCCAGGACCCAGCTTCATGACTTGGGGGATGAAAAACAACAACAAAACCAAACAACTAGAGAGAGAAAAGACATGAAACCCAACTAACAGAACATTCTACCCAGCAGCAGCTAAGAGACTCCGCCAGTGGCATCTGTGCAATTGACTTAGAAAGAGCCAATGTCCAGCGTGGAGCAAGAAGCCAGAAGATGCTGGAGGGAGGTCTCCCTACGGAAACAGAAAAAGGAGGTGATGAAATAAAGTAACCAATATGAGAATATTTGAAAACATTAATCAAAGGATAGGTGGATGGAAGATCTCATAAAGAGTTTGAGAAAAATTACAGAGCCATATTTACACAGTCTTTTGTAATGTGAACTCCAATCTTCAATTTAACAGAAAATGTAGAGCCAATGAGGGACCGGAGGACAACATAAGAATGTTAAGTGCTTTGTTCATAATAGAAAGACGGTAGATGATGTTTAGATTCGATAAAATAGGATATGGTAAAATAATTATATGGTTTTGAAATATGGAGGTGATGCCTGGTAAGATAGCTCAGTGAATTAAATGAAGATGCCTTTCAAATGTGGTACCAAGGAATGGAGAAGGACAGACATGCCGTATTTCATGGGGAGCCTCATGGTGCTCTCTCTTTAAAAAACAAGAAAGAAAAATCTAAGAAAAAATAAATTAAAGCAAATAAAGAAAGAAAGACAACAAAATATGTATGTGCATGTATTACTTTGATGAAAAATGTTAAACTTAGTGAAATGATGGCTTAGAAGGAGAGCAATTTCAGGCAAACCAGTTCCCCTTCTGCTTATGTGGAAGCAGACAGAAATTTTACTCATTGGAAAGGCTGGGTCATCCTATGGTGTGTTTATTTTGGCCCAGGGAAGCCATTTTTCTGACTCCATGCTTTTTGTTTAGAAGTAGAGCACTGTCATGTGACTACTTTGGGCTAATGACTGGCCCCTGTGAGTGAGTATCTGAGTTACCGGTATCTAATCTTGACAACAGTTCTTCGAGGTGGGAATTATTTCAGATAAAGAAACTGAGATTCAGAGACATTGGCTCACCCAAGACCAGTCAGCTGGCTTGTTGTAGGACCGGGATTTTAACTCAGGTCTGCCCACTCCAGGAGACAGACAATTCTGAATAACAACTTGTCTCTATTCTCATTCAAACCAAACAAGTTCCACACTGCCAAATGCCCCAGCAATCTCTCTGAAACTGTTCTACATCCATCTCCTCACATCTAAGCCAAGGCCATCCTAGCCTCAGCTCTGCCTGTTCCCTGGCCTCCAACAGACGCCTGCAGGCATTTGGTGTGTGCTCTTCTAGTCGCCTTTCTATGTAGATACAAAAGAATGTCTTTTAAAATAAGTGACATCATAAACATATCATATTCTGTATTTTTCTCATGTCTATTCTCTATATGTCAGTTTAGATTGTTGCACATTATTTTTCACAGTCTATACTATTCCTTAGTGTAAATGGCTTTAATTCATTTAATCTCCTTTATATTTTTGTTTTAATCTGTATTCTTTTAAAGAAAGATGCAGGTAGAAATGAAGGCAAGGAGGCAAGCAGGCAGGAAGAGCAAGGAGGAAGAAGCTCTTTATCTATCTCTCCCTCTCTAATCTAGTTGTTCATCTTAGTTGTTCCTGCCGGTCCTGGGATGCCAACCTGGGACCTTGGATGTATGTGGACCTGTGTCCAACCCCTACTCCACCGGGTATGCTTGATCTCCCTTATATAGCTCCCAAAAAGGTGATTTATCAGCTTTTAATCATTCTGATACTATAGTGATACTTTTGTTAGAAATATTATTATGGCTTGTAAAGTTGAAAACAGAGACATGGTTACTGATTTTTGGCATCAGTCAATAACCCTCAAAATAGGATTGCTAGGAACAACACTCAAGACTCCAAACAGTGCTCCTCGCTGGGGATTGCCCTTGGGTACTGGGAGGTATTTCACTTCTTCCTAGAAACAGCCAGGGACCGAGGCATGGCTCTCAGAGATAACAAAGGCCAGCTCGCTTTACTTCAGTTTGGACAAACTTGAAGAGACCTCTCAATTGTAAGCTCACTGTAGGGTCCACTGAAGGCTCAGATGCAATCACATTATGGTTCAATTTCTCACTTGTCTGATTCAGTCATCCTCACGTACTTCTAGGTCTATTTCCTGAGGGCACTTCCCAATCAATTCTTTGCATGCAATCCCAGACTCAGAGTGTCTCCAGGGAACTTAGACAAAAATACTGCTGTTTTGGAATGTTCTGGAAGCTGCATTCATTCTCCTGATAGTTTTCTCTGCATACTCTCTCTTTACCTCTGTTCATAGCATTTATTAATACCTGAGATATATTTATTCATTATTTGCTTTTCTCTATCCCCAGAGCATATGTTCCATGAAAACAGAGATTTTGCTTTGTTATTTTTTAAACAATTTATTATTTATTATATATATTTTTATTGAGGTAATATAGATTACCTGAAAACTCAACACACTGAGTTTTAGATGTGCATATAAACTCCATCAACTATACAACACAATACACCATACCCACTACTGAAGTTCTAATAGTCTCCCTGACCTCATATTGTGTCTCCAGCACCTAAAGCAAACCTGTCCTCATTTAACAACAAAGAATTTCTAAATTAATTGAATTAATAAGCCCATTGAGAATTGTGGAAGCAGAATAGAGAAGCAGATAAGATCAAGCTCTTTGTAGCAGACTGCTCTAGTCCAACCCTGTGATCAGGGGTAACTTTGGGCAAGATACTTAACCCAGCTTAGCTTTAGTTTCCTCATCAATGAAATTAGGCAAATGAGACCTAATTCACATGACTGTTGCAATAACCAATGAGACAATACTTACAAGCTTTTCGAAGAGTGCCTAACCCAAAGTTAGCTCTCAAACCTGTTAGATGATCATTGTAATTCTGAGCAGAACTCTCAAAAAGGGTGATTATAAAAATCACAATCCTAAATTATTTTTCTAGACCATTGGATTCAAATACTGGGGAAAATACAATTAAGCAGTAATTATCTCTCCAACCTGCTGCAAGAAAATTTTCCGTAATTACAATGTAGATTTCATTAGCTGGTTCTACAACATTCAGTCCAGGACACAAAAAGCCCATTGGACAAATGACTGCCTTGGACTCACAGGGCCCAGAGCCCTTCATATGAGCAACTGGTTCTCTCAGGGCATATCATTATCATTTGTAACACCCTGCAATGGCAGGTGTAATTTAGCAAACCTGTGCAGTCAGAGAACTAGTTTTAAAGATATGTAATACAGAAGCAAGAATATAAAAAGATTAGACTTTGAGTGCTTGCCATTCCATCTGCTGGCCATGCTATTTTGAAAAGGACCCATCCATCATCCAACCACTCATTCAAGATTTACTATGTGACAGCACAGGGCTAAACTCTGGAGAGATGATCAATTTCAGCCCCCCAAGGAACATCTCTCCTAGTAGGGAAAGAGAAAAAACAAAAATTGAATATCCAAGTAGTAAGCACTGGAGTTAAGTCAAATGGAACTCTGGAACTTTGTCCTGTGTTATGACAAAGGAAATAAGGTAAAACTTGCCAGAGAAGCTGATGATAAATAGTCAGGTGGAAGGAACAGGAGTAAAATTTCAGGAGAAAGAATGATATTATTAAATAGAAATGGATTCTTGAGAGAGAGTGCATAATAACTATGAATCGTTGAATAGGACTGGGATATACAATGCAAGTTAGGGAATGAGGAGTGATGACTTCAGAAAGGAGAGATGAATTGAAAACAGAAGGGGCCATAGTAAGCAAAGGAATTTGTAATTTGTTCTAGCGATAATGGAACATTCAGTTGCTCAAAGGGGAGAGCAGGGACACTATCAAATGGATATTTATAGAGACCATATGTAGGCACTGGGATATGTGGTCAAGAAGGGAAGACAGAGGTAGGGTTGGCTGGGGGTGAGATTGGTAAGACAAGAAGTCAAAGTAGTATCCAGGCTAAAACATTAGTCCAGAAGAAAGGATAGGGCCTAAGCTAATATAAAAGGAATAGTTTGGAGTAAAGGTTATGAAAGAGAAGACACTGGGAGTTAAGATTCACAGCTGATGGCATGGGAGAAGGGAGGGACAGGAGAGAGGACTCTCTCAACTTTCTATTTGGGTGAAAAGGTAGGTGGTGGTATGATGAACTGAGATGGGAAGTTCTGGAGGGTGAACACAGTCTGATTTGGATCAATGGGGAGCAGGGGCTCAATGAGTTCTTTTTGGACATGTATTTGGAGCACATGTGGGTCATTCAGGCAAGAAGTTCTGATGCTGCTTGAAACTTGGTCTGGAGTGCAGGTGAGCAGATTGGACTCAAAGTATTTCCTCATTTACAAAGAGGAAAAGCAATACCTTCCTTGCAGAGTCACTATGAGGATTAAGGATTAAATAGCACAATGGATGTGAAGTTACATTGTACAGTGAAAAGTGCTTTTCCATTACATGAAATTGGATGGTTATTCACGGGCAATTCTGTTTTAAGATTCCCAGCTTTATCTTTACTGAGAAGACATTGGCTATGTCCTACCCCATACTAGGCACTGGAAGGGATCCTCACAATTTATGATTTTCTCATCATCCATAGGAACCTAGCTCTATATTTCCCCCAGGAATAATGGTTCAGTATTTGCTGATTCAGTGTTCATGGCAACTTTATAAAACAAAACGACCATGAATAATGAGACTGTACCACTTCTTCCACAAGGTGAAACTGACAAGATCCAAATCTTTCCCTAGAAGAGAAATTACTGCATGTGAAGAGTATTTAACTGGGTAATGACATTTTTCCAAGTTCCTCGAAAGTCTGAGTGAGTCAAGACTAGTATATATCTTTTCTTTACCTGGTGTTGATCTTCACTTTGCCAGATGTTTCTCCAAAGTTGCCTGCTTGTCTACTTCCAATCAGTCAAGTCTTCTAAGGTTGTTCTTAGGTACTGAGACTCTACGACATGAGGGAGTTTTGTTTCCCCAGAGTGCCACCTCCCTCATTCCTGTGCTCACACCAGATCTACTTCCCTCTTTTTCAAGTCAGTTAGGATGATGGATTCTCCATTTACTCTTAAAGATCTTCCTGCCCTTCACTTCGGCCCTATCTGCACTGGAGTATGTGGGAGTAATTTTACCTGTGTATTCACCTAAGGCCATCCTCCTTTATGCGAAATGTATGTGTAGGAACTTCACTCTTACCTGATAGGTCCCAGTTTTACATTGTTTGCTTCTTTTTATGGAGGCAAGTCTTGGCTTCCTTCTCTTCTAACTTCTTGACCAGCTTTTAACAATGGAAACAAACTGGGTTTCTGCTGGGTTAAAAGGTTTCACAAAGAGTAACCAGTGACCTCATCTGGTCCAAGAGGAATTCATTCTCATATCCTGGTTGTTGCATGTTGGCCAGTATATTCTCTACCAAGGATGCCGATAATCTCAAAGTTTAACATTGGCTACCCCAGTAATCGGGGAAATTATTTTCTTACAGCCCTCTTCCAGGCCTATCAGAAAAAGCTTGTTTCTGAATAACAACATCCAATTTGTCCATCAGAGCGAGTCTAGATTTCTGCCTAGTTACCTACGTGAACAAAGTCATGACAAGTTCATAGAAAACTCTCCATGGTTACACCTCCAGCAACTCACTGGAAGCTGTATTCTGGACAATATTGTAACATACCTCATATAGATCTGTACTTCTCTAAAGATTAAGCCTGGAGATTGAAAAAAGTCTCAATAGCTACAGAAAACAAATATGTAAGAAAATTCAACCATTCATAACCAGAAGAAAAAAGGGGAAAAAAAAGTACGATAAAACCAGGAACAGAAGAGAACTTTCTTTTTTATTCCCCTTAAAAAATAGACTTGTGTGTGTGTATGTGTATATATATGTGTGTGTGTATACGTGTGTGTGTGTGTGTGTGTGTGTGTGTGTGTATTTATATATGAGAAGGGAAGCAGGTGAAATTAAGGCTCATAGGCATGCAGGTAGGAAGCAAGGGGAAAGGAAGAAGGACTTATTTATTTAATTCAGCTTGGTTGTTCGCCCTCCCCCCCAACCCCCATTTTGTTTCACGGATCCTGATTGATTTAGGTAGCTGCTCAGTTAAAATTGACTTGTCTTTTTTTTCCTTCCTCTTGTTCCTCTTCCTGCTTTTAAGTTTAAAATTCACCCATCCAAAGTAAGCCCTCGAATCTCCAAAACCCTCCACTCTCAGCTTCAATAAAAGCAGGACCCCCAAAACCTATTCACTCTCTGTCTCCTCCCCCCACCGCACCTCACTGTGGTCCAGGTGTGCTGTGTGATTTCCAGGTCTTGTTAAGGAATAAAACTCTAATTGTTTCAAAGTTTCTTGATGGTTATTGCCGAAGGGCCTCTAGGAATCATTAGAACCTAGGGAGCACTCCAGCTGTAATAATGACTTAGAAAGGGGACATGTCTAAGGGTAACTTACAGGTGCCAGGTGAGTGCCCCCAGGGCTTTCTAATAATAGCATTCTTATCAGCAGGCTGAGGCTGACTTAAAACAACCCTATGGACCAAAGTATAAGGTTTATTGGGAAGATAGTAACAAAGTTGATATTAAAGTTAATATAATAGAGATAGCGACATATACCATCTTCCTGGATAAAAATACTTAATATCCTAAGGATATCAGTTCTCCACAACATTTTATGTAGATTCAATGCAATTCTAACCAAATCCCCAAAAAGTAGTTATTGTTTTGGTGCAACTTGTCAAATTAATTCTAGAACTCACACGACTTATTAAAATATCGTTTAGCCAATATAATTTAAAAACAAAGAATAAAGAGGAGTACTTGCTGTACCAACTATCAGGATGTATTCTAAAGCTCTAGAAATGTAAATGTTTATGGAATTGTCACAGGGGTAGAACAATAAGTAAAATAGAAGAATGAGACCCAAACAGAGTCAGGCATATATGTGACTTTGAATACATGACAGAGGTAGCATGATAGGTCATTGGAAAACCGATAGATTATTCAATAAATGGGGTGAGCAATTAGCCATACACACGGGGGACTTCTGCATACACATAACTCCTTGTAGAAAATAGGAGTATATGAGTATATTTTTATGACCATAGAGTAGAAAACCAGCTTTCTTCACCTAAAACGTAAGTCACAAAGTAAATAATAAAGATATTTTCAATTATTTCAAAATTTAAAAGATATATGTAAAGAAGTCTAAACACACTGAGACAAATTAGACAGGGAGATCCCTTTACCACACAAATGACTAACAAAGACATCTCTATCCCAAATACAAAGAACTGAAATCAATAGGAAAAGTCAAGCAATTGAAGATAAGAGTGGGCAAAGATATGAACAAACAATTCCAAGAGAGGACTATGCCACCACTCTCCCCAAACGACAAAAAGATCCTTACACTTACTAGCCACCCAGGACATTACAATGAAAACAGTAACATTGCTATTCCCCTCCCATCTGATTGTCAAACATTAAAACATATGACAATACCTATGAGGTGTGGAGAAGCAGGGAATCTGATGCAAGGTTGGTGGGAGGACTGATGGGTAACACACCTTTGAAGAGGAATTAGTGAATAATACAACTGTGAAGAGAAATGTGATGGTATCTGTAAACCTACAGACACCTCTTGACTCTGCAGTTTCACTTCCAGGCAAATACCTCAGAAAACCCCTCACATCTGTACATGGATTTATGAAAGAGATGTTACTAGAAGCATTGTTTATAATAGAAAAAAATGAAAATGACCTACACGCTCATAGACAAGAAGGAAGACATTGTGGTATGTTTGTATAATAGGATATATTTAAGATGATGGACTAAATCAGCATGTAAAAACTATGAACCAAATCTATAAACCACCAATAGCAGACTGTCATCGTTAAGAGTCCCAGGAAAACAGGCTCAAAGCTCTGAGGTTTGTCCATGGAGGTTTATTAAGAAGTGCTCTCTGGACCAACACTGTGAGGCGTCAGAGCAGCAGCGTCGACTGGTAGAGGAAACGCTACACAAAGGACTAGTCAGTCCCAGTGGCTCTGCCAAGTTGTCTTAGTTGTGGAAGGACTCCAGGCATTTGCACTGCTGTATTCACCTGTCCTGGACACAACTGTCCCCAGGGAAGTGGGCAGAGCAGCTTTTTCTGCAGAGGACAATTCCCTGTACAAGACTCAGCTGTCCTGCTAGCTGGGGAGGAAGGCGTCTCCATCCTGCAGGGAAAGCTGACTGCACCACCGTTTCCACCACAGAGGGAAGTCAGCAAATGGTTTAAGGAGAGGTCATAGTACTGATAGCCTTTGCTTATTTAATAGAGGGTTTCCAGCGGGGCGAGAGGGGAAGGCTCTTTTAACAGAGGACGTGGATACACAGCGCACCCAGCTAAGCCTTTAGGTGACCTGCTGCAGTTTCCATCTTACTGTCTTGAAGGAGCTCTTGCTATATTGTGGATATTAACTATTTGAATTGTAAATCACTTTTTCTCAACATTATATTTTCACTTTGCCATATAAAAGTTTGGTTTTTTCAATTTGCTTAAATCATTTTTCTTATGACTTCTGGTTTTTGTGCTTTGTTTAAAAGCAAGCATTATAAGAACATTCTCCTGTGTTTTCTTACGTGATATGTTTCTGCTCATAACACAGACCCAAATTCACGGTGAAGTCGAACACAGACTCACAGATACTCTGCTCATCCTCATTCTCCCTCTGCCACATCTCTGTTCTCTAGTTTGAACCACTGCCCGCTGGAGGTAAGGTCCCCTTTGGTAAGGGTGGGCTCTGCTCCACACAAGGCTGTCCGCCTGGAAGTGTGGGTTTTCTGTCTCCGCCTCTGCTCCAGTTCCTTCTTCCAGTTGGAAAGCTAACAGCATCACCGCTAGTTTAGATGTTCTTTTGGGAGACAAGGAAGGTGGAGGTAAGGGAAAGCCATCCTTCTGCCTCTTCTCAGATATTTTTGCTGCAAGTGGAACTGTGAAGATGAGAGTTTTCTGTGTAACTGCCCTCTAGGTTCTGTCATTGGTGATAAGGGCTCTTGCTTGGCTTCGTGATCCCTGTGGGGTCACTACCACACCTTCCCAGTGTTCAGAGACAGCGGAAGTGCAGTGTCATTGTAACGGAGGGGGAATCTTGACTCCAGCAGAGTAGTGGTGGCCTCACAGGTCCCACCAGTTCCCTCAACTGGGAGTAAGAATCACTCAGTGGTCATTCCTGCGGGTCTTGACTGGAGCCCACACACCTCCGCCCCTTTCCAGTGGTTTTGAAGCAAGTAATAGCCTATGTTAAGCTCCCTCCTGCATTAAATACCTAAAGTGGTTTCTGTTTCCCACAACGAAACCTCACTGACATGGTATCTAAATAACAATAGTAAAACATCACTAAGAATGGTGACAACAATAAAATCAATAATGATAATAACTTACATTTACTGAGTACCTGCTATTCTAGGCCCTTTTCTGAGTGTTTTGCATTCATTCATTCTTTCATCTTTGCAATGACATTATGAGTTAGGCACTATTAGTACGTCACTATACGTTTGAAGAAAATGAGATGCAGAATGACTGCCCAAGGTTACACAAGTAATGAGTGGTGCGGGTGGGTTTAAACCTGGGAAGCCCTAGCATAAACACCACAAATACAGCAACAGCCAGGAAGAGCTCTTTCTTAATGCCCTGACTGTTTCTTCCACTTGACCCTGGAACTCCCTGGCCCCTCATTATCTTTCATGCTCCTGAAAGCACTTTATCAATTACCAACAGAGAAGCCATAGGATCTGATTATAGAAAACGCAATTCCATTATGAAGGTTTGTATCTAGTCTCTTCTCCCAATCTGTATTCCTAAAACTGCCTAGATAGGGCTCCCCATAATCAAGTCTAAATTGGGCAATGGGAAAGTTTGTCTGTTGACATTGGGAAGAAATCATCAAACTTTTAAATGCTCCAGAAAGTTCCAGAGATGCCAGGTCTGAGCTTAAACTAAGGATTGAGATCCATTTGAGGTAGCTCTGGAACAGCTGTCTTGGGTAAAGCCCACTTCTTTCTCTTACTTCTGAACCATTGCCTGGGGTCTTCAGGGGTGGAGATGATGTTGCCTGATAGAGGAAATCCAAGCATATAAAACAGAAACTAGTTAAAAAAAAAAAAAAGGTAGAAGCAACCAATTGGTGTCAACCAATGAAACAAACAAAACGTCGAATATCCATGTGGCGGGATAGGGTTCAGTCAAAGGGATGAAACACAGGCGACACCATAAGTGAACATTAAAAACATGCTCAGTGAGAGCAGCCAAGCACAAAGGCCCACAGGTTACATGCTTCCATTTATATGAAAGGTCCCGGATAAGTAAATCATGGAGACAAAACAATTACTGGTTGCTGGGGTGAGGCAGGCATGTGGACTCTGACTGTTGGGTACAGGGCATCTTTCTGGAGTAGTGAAAATGCTCTGGAGTTAGACAGCAATGACGACAACAGCCATGCAGTCTCATGAATGCACTAAGACCCACTGAAGAGTCCAAAATCCATACTCTTAAAATGGTGAATTACATGGCACATGAATTTTGTCTCAAGAAAACCAAACTGAAACAGATAAAGCAGTGCTGTTTTTTCCCCCTCCCCATCGGCCTTGTCCCTTTCCAGTTGCTTGCTTCTACCTTCTTCTTCTTTTTTTTTTTTTTAACTAGATTCTGTTTTATATGCTTGGTTTTTATGCAAGGTTCCCTCCCACCCCCCAGGACCGGTCTCAAACTTGGGTTCTTGGGCTTTACATGGACTGCACCTCAGCCGCCCAAACCACAGGATGTGCCCAGGATGACAAACCGGAGCTCTCTGGCTAAATAAAAGCCTGAACACTACTAGCTCAGCGGAACCCTCACTTAAGGACTGGAAGGTGGTCGCTGTCGATCAACTGAATCTCTATTCATGAATCTCACAATACCGCCCATCTCTCCAATAGCCGGTGACACCCTGGAGGACCCGACCCCGTTCCCACATCTTCTGTCAAGGTCCTGGACTTCCAGCCCCCACACTGCACACCAGCCTCAAGGGCATTTTCACTTCACCTCGTGTGAAGGTGGTCACTGTCTTCTCTTGTCCCTGTGCCACTGCGGCCGGGTGTGCCTCTTCTCCCGTCTCTGATGGCTCACATCCTGCTCCGGATCTACAGAGAAATCTTGTGATGGAAAACCCAGGGCTCCTATGCATGGCCCTGCCTCTGCCAAGTCCGAAGAAACCGCCAGCGCGGCGCCCGTGTCTGCGGGTCACAGCCGGCAACCCACAGCGAGGCGGCCTGGGGCGGGTGTGTGTGTGTGTGTGTGTGTGTGTGTGTGTGTGTGTGTGTGTGTGTGTGTGTGTGTGTGTGT